>PVKC010047411.1:0-11073 GCA_004027635.1 Crocidura indochinensis | reverse complement strand
TGTATTATGTTGATAGTTTTACGGATGTTAAACCATCCTTGCATTCCTGGGATGAAACCTACTTGATCGTAGTGGATGATCTTCTTAATGAGGCATTGTATTCTATTTGCCAGAATTTTGTTGAGGATCTTTGCATCTGCATTCATCAGCGATATTGGTCTGTAATTTTCTTTTTTTTGTTGCATCTCTGTCTGGTTTATGTATCAAGGTGATGTTGGCTTCATAAAAGGTATTTGGAAGTGTTTCTGTTTCTTTGATTTCATGGAAGAGTCTTGCCAGGATTGGTAGTAGTTCCTCTTGGAAAGTTTGAAAGAATTCATTAGTGAATCCATCTGGGCCCAGGCTTTTGTTTTTGGGCAGACCTTTGATTACCGTTTTAATTTCATCAATAGTGATGGGGGAGTTTAGATATGCTACGTCTTCTTCCTTCAAACTTGGAAGATTATAAGAGTCCAAGAGTTTATCCATTTCTTCCAGATTCTCATTTTTAGTGGCGTAGAGGTTTTCAAAGTAGTTTCTGATTACCCTTTGAATCTCTGCCATATCAGTAGTGATCTCTCTTTTTTCATTCCTAATACGAGTTATCAAGTTTCTCTCTCTCTCTTTCTTTGTTAGTTTTGCCAGTGGTCTATCGATCTTGTTTATTTTTTTCAAAGAACCAACCAAAAACCAAAATCTGTAATATGAAAAAGTGCCTTGGCTTCCACTCCCCACAAGAGTATCTCAGAAGACCTAATTGGGAGGCCTATATTGCCTATGTAAACTTAATATCTTATTAATAATGCATCTTAAGATATATACTCCCAAACATACAGATAGCCTCCCCCATCACATTCTTTTTTCAAATACCTTCCTTTTCCCTTTTTCTCAATTTATCTTTTTTTTTTATTTTTAGCTCTGTTTTATCTATTTACTCTATTTTTTATATATGCATATTTTCAGCTTGGGTGCTGCTTGGTAAAAAAAAAAACAAGAAACAGTCTTGCCTGGGATAAAAGCTCAGACCACACCATAGATACTGTATGTGTAGCCTGTCATCCTTACTCAGAATAGCACCAGCAATACAAAAGGACACCATACATCTTTGTGTAGGCATAGTAAATAAGGGGAAATCATGGACTCAGACAGAAGATCTTATATAAGGATAAGAACTCACACATTTTACACAAGGGTGCCTCCCATCCTGGACATATGTCATGTGGATACAACTCAGTCTCCACGAGATCGGACACTGTCAGTTCATTCTCTAATCCCAGATCCCAGATGTAGAACTGAAACAACTCCCTACAACAACACCAGGAACTAAGCTCTGTTGGGAGATATAGTTGTGCTAGTGTTAATAGGACAACGTGGACAGTGAGAAAATGTCAACTGAACTGGAATGTCAACTGGAGGTCAACTGAACTGAAATGTCAACTGGAGGTCCTATCACATCACTTAACACTAAGAGGAAATCAGAAGATGTATTGTCCTTTGAACTATGAAAAATAAGAGCACTAGCTTCAGAAAACTGACTTTGACAACAGTGACTGGGCAGAACTTACCTGGAGACCATTAAAGAAAACCCCACCCTAGGCTATAGTCCAGTTCTCTTACAAAAATCAAGATTTCTTAGCATAGAGGCCCAATTCTGACAACAGAGACTGAGCAGAACCATGATTTCCTAGACTTTGGCTTAGGGAACTAGCAAAAACATGGAGCACATGATACAGAAAACTGAACACATCAACAATGTTGGAACAACCTCTAGAACCTTAAAGACTCTACCCTAGGCCTTGTCCTAGGACATACACAAATATGGAGATTGCTTTCTACAGTGATCTGATTTTCTCATCCACAACCGAGAGGTAAGTTTCCTGACATCACCACCACAACAACAACAAAAAAAACAAAGGTATGGAGCCAGTGGTTGTTCCCATGACAATATGCTCCAAGAGTGGAGAAACCCTGACTCCGTTAGGTCATGGAAATTTCTTTACTACCCCAATACTTACTGTGCCTATACAAACAAACAAACAAACAAAAACAAACAAACAAATAAAAAGCAAAAAGTGGGGTAACACCAAACCCTGCCACTCCAGCATTCCTATTTCTGGTTTTGTTTTGTTTTATTTTTTGTCTGTTTTTGATATTATTTTCCTTCTCTTTTTTTTCCACTTTTTGTTTCACTCTAGTGGATATTATTCAGTGATTTTTTAATTTCATTTTTTTAGTAGTTGATACATAATTTTTCCTTCTCTTTTCCTTAACCTTTTTATCTCAAACAGAATAGCATAACTTGAATCATTCAGCCTCATAAATTGAGGGGAGAAAAGGATGTTACCAGGACCAGTCATATGAACATGTTGTGTAAATAAAAAATGACCAGACTGGAACACCAAACAGAATAGATACCCAGTCTACAACAAGCTGTTAAGTGGAGACAAGTTACACTAGTATTCTGGGGGGTGGGGTAAAGGAGGGAGATTTGGGAGACATGCTGGGAACAGGAGTGAAGAGAGGACAACATTGGTGGTGGGAATGCCCTTCATTCATTGTCACTGTAAATAATTCTGTGTAATGAACTTCAGTCACAATAAAATTTAAAAAAAAATCAAGTGGAGGACTAAGAATCAGAAGCCATAGAAATCTAAAATAATAGTAGTAAATGTATATATATACATATATATGCCATGCATATTACAGGAACAAAGACATGAAGCACAGATAAGACATGGAAAAAATCAGTAATTTAAAAATAGTAAGTAAGCAAGAGAAAAGACACAAGAAATATTATTTCTGAGATATGTAATATCTGATTTGACTTTTAACTATTTTCTGCAAGACAGTATGAGAAAAATATACAGACAATTTTCATTAAGTATTCACAAAGTCTTAATAGGGGACATTAATCTCTACAATGCCATTATCTATTATTCAAAATATCAAATTAAAAACAAATTTAGGGGACGAAGAGATAGCATGGAGGTAAGGCGTTTGCCTTTCATGCAGAAGGATGATGGTTTGAATCCCGGCATCCCGTATGGTCCCCTGTGCCTGCCAGGGGCAATTTCTGAGCACAGAGCCAGGAGTAACCCCTGAGTGCTGCCGGGTGTGACCCAAAAGCAAAAACAAAAACAAAACAAATTTAGCAGAAATTTAACAAATTTAACATAAATTAAATCAGAAAAATAAATTATTATATATAAATACATTGAAAAATATTCTCATAATTATTATTCATTAAACCACAAATAAAATAAATTAAAGCAAGTAACCAATAGGAAAATATATACCATATTTCAGTCAGGTTATTAACCAGAATGTTAGATAATTTAAGCCCCTTTCAACTCCTTGGATTAAGATAAACCATTTTTGAACAAGGATTTTCTTGGCAAAAGTTGTATCGGTATTTCCTTATTCATAAACATGCCTGCCTTTTGGTCAGAGCTGTCTCTTTGAAAGAAAGCCGTTTGCTAAAAGCCCTCAAATTTATTAGAATGCCGTGGTTCATGGTCTATCTCTTGAAATTGAAGAAGGGAAGTAATAAAAATTATTGTTCTAGTATATATCTTAAAGCCTACAATGTGGAAGTCTTAATGATCAGATTTTCTGCCTAAGCCCTTACATTCTCTCCACTTTAAGCTTCTAACTAAAAGATGAGTATAAGGAACAGAAGATTAATCGTTAACTTTCAAGTGCTTTATTACTGACCCACAGTTCTTGAGAATAATCTCACTTAATTTTGTACTAATTCTGGCTATTGTAAATAGTGCTGAATGAATATAGGTGTGCAGAAGGCATTTTTGTATTGTGCTTTTGTGTTCCTAGGGTATATCTAGCATGGAGGTAAGGCGTTTGCCTTTCATGCAAAAGGTCATCGGTTCAAATCCCGGTGCCCCATATGGTCCCCCGTGCCTGCCAGGAGCAATTTCTGAGCATGGAGCCAGGAGTAACCCCTGAGCGCTGCTGGGTGTGACCCAAAAACCAAAAAAAAAAAAAAAAAAAAAAAAAAAAAAAAAAAAAAAAAAAAAAAAAAAAAAGAGAGGTATAGCTGAATCAAATGGAAACTCAATGTCCAGTTTTTTGAAGAACCTTCATATTGTTTTCCATGAGGATTGAACTTTACAGCATTCCTACCAGCAGTGTCTGAGAATTGCTGAGTGTGGCCCAAAAAACAAAATGAAATAAAATCATGTGATATTTTGCTAGAATCTAAATACATAAAGAATATTTTAAAAGTCTTAGCTATTTGTTTTTTTTTTCCTACATGTAATTTCATCACCTGGATGAAGTCAAGATGTGTAGGGAATTTTTTGTGGGTCACTGGAGTCCGTTACAGATGATGCAGTAAAAACAAAATGGCAGAAAACCAAGAATTGGTTTGACTTTGTTATTGCGAAGAGAATTTTTTGTTAACCCTATAATTTGCAGGAAATTAAACCTGGCAACCCAGAATCTCTCAGCTGTCCTTTGCCATCTACTTTTATTTTTCTGTCGGAATGTTTGAGTCACTGTCAAACATCTTGAAGACTGTGTTTTGTTACCACATTCATGCACACATCTCCACATTTGGAGAACTCTGCTGTGGTGAAGCAATTCCAAATATTTGACATGGAAAGCATGATTAAAAGATTCAGATTCAGCATACCATGAGGAGGTTTTACTGTTCTGCTTACCTTTTCTTTCAAGGCCCTCAGGATATTTTTATATTGCTATTTTAGCTTTCAGACCGAGGATGAAATAATAAAAGATTTTGATAGGAATTGGTGGTGGAGAAAAAGTGTACTTACACTTTAATAAAGCTGGTGAAAGACCAATCATATAGAGGCAAAAATAGGCATGGGTTTGCTTAATAGAAACCAGGTAACTGGATAGAGATAACTGGATATCCACTTGAATATCCAGTTAACCAATAATTGGATAGAGATATGCTATCTTATTCCGAATAATGCATTTTAGGTTAATAATTCCTTTATAAAATAAAATAGCAAAATTTTAAGATTTTTTTCTTTTAGTTTTGTTTTGGGGGTCACCTAACTCTTGTGGGTTGGCATTCCAGGAGATCATGCTTTGCCAGAAATCGAAGCCAAGACTTGTCAATTTTCAAATATTTTTGGTATGTAGAAAGTCATTTTTAGTAGTCCCAGGATCACTCAAATTATGTTGTCTTATTTTTTGTCTTATTTTTTTCTGACAATAAAAATATAATAGAATAATAGAAATTTATTTATTGAAATAAATATAATATAAAAATAGAAAGAATAATAGAAATTTATTTGTAAATATAATAGAAAAATAGAATAATAGAAATATTTTTAAATATAATAGAAAAAATATAATAGAATAATAGAAATTTATTTTTGTCTTATTGTCAAATTATTTCGTCTTATTTTTTCTGACAATAAAAATATAATAGAAATTGATATTTCTTTATCAGTTATTTACTCAATAACCTTTGAGCAATAGGTCCATTGTTGTACCCTTGCTGCTGGAAAAAATCCAGAACTTATGGAATTATACTAAAATTAAATTTTATCTTCAATAATTATATGATTTTCCTAATTTCAAATTATCTGCAGATTTTATTGTTAAACACATCACTATGATCAAATCATAACTATTTGTTATTACACAAAATATATGGTCTATTTAGAAGGCAAAAGGCTGTTAGTGTCACATCCCAAAATTTGTATTAGCAACTATTGAGCAGGCAAAGTATTGATTGGTAATATAAGAAATAAAAATGCATAGAACATGTTTCTAATATATAAGGAATACACAGGAGAAAAGAGGATCAAAATAAGCAAAAAAGAAGACAGAAAATTCATTAAAAGCTATGTATATCTATGAAGCTATAGATGTTATGAAAACTAAGAAACATAAAATTTTTTAATTTATTAATTAATATATTGAATAAACATCAGTTTTCAAGCGAATGAATATACCACATGTGGTATATATGATATGACATGACACAGAGAGCCAATATTCCTATATATGCTACAAGTCTTAGATACTTTCCTTTCACTTACAACCCCTTCGTTTGGTAAACTCAGTTCTATTATAAGTATTTTCATAACTATAAAGATTGATTCTCCGGAAGACAAATACATGGTAGGAAGTTTGCCACAAAATAAGGGGAGTGTAGTTAGGACAGAGAAGGGATCCCTTTGACAATGATAGTTGGAAATAATCACTCTAAACAAGAACTGGATGCTGAAAAGAGATAAATAATATGCATACTATCTCTTCAGTAATAATATTTAGACAACAGTATGTAAAACATTAAAAGGAAAGGAAGAGAGAGAAAGGAAAGAGAAAAACGGTATCTGCCATAGTGCAATCAAGGAGGAGAGAAAGGGGAAGTGATGGGAAAGGAACTGGGAACACTGGTGCCAGGAAATGTGCATTGGTGAAGGTTGTTGAACATTGCATAACTGAAACTCACTCATGAAAACTTAGTAATTTTTATCTCATGGTAATCCAATTAAAATTTTACTTAACAAATAGATCACTAAAAGTAAAAAGAAAGAAAAAGGTATGATTGAAGCAATTACCTTAGTACGTTACAATCAAAACGCATATTCCATTTCAGACTCAGCAAGACTTTTTAATTGTTGTTGCTGTTTTTGGGGGTTGTTTTTTTTTTTTATTTGTTTTTTAAGAAAGTGAAGTAGAACCACTGGTGCTCAGGACTACACTTCTGGGTCTATACTCAGGGATGATTTCTGACAGACTCAAGTTACCATATAGGGTGTTAGAGATTGAACCCTGGTAAGACAATAGCCCCATCCACTATATAAATTACATAATCTGTTGATATATTTTTTAGGTACCACCACCCACTCAACAGTTCATAGTGTGTTTTGCTTATATTCATTTAATTTTGCCTTGTAGTTATTCGTTTATTATTTAAAATACCTATTAACTTAAGTTTCTAGAAGATAATGACCTTATTTTTTTTTGTTTAATGATCTTTTCAAAGATAACACTATAATCCAGGTAAGATTAGATAAATACTGAAATCAACAGATAAGCAAAATTCTTTGGAAATTCCAAAGAAACAGACTAAAATATGGCTTAGAGAACTAAGAAACTAAACAAAAGAAAGATATTTGAGCAAACTCTTGTAAAATAAGCAAGAATTTGATAGACAGAAAAGAGAAAGAATTCCAAAACAAACTAAGAGCCTAGGCAAAAGTACCATAGGGTAATGTGCTTAGAAAATATTTTTTTCTAATGTGACTGAATTTAAAAGTATGTAAAACATTTTAATAAGAAATAAAGGGAAAAATGAGTAGAGGATAGACTAACATTACAATGTCTGCTACACTAAATATCACGTCAGTGAAAAATATTACATAAATAATACTAGCATCAGTCTGATATAGCAAAATCTTACATTTGGTAATTTGTAAATAATTTAACATTTTAATGAAATTAAATAATTAATTTCAGCATTCACAACTGCTGTTTAAAACCTATATTTTAGGGATACAGGAGTTAAAGTGGCAAAGCACATGCTTTTACCCTGTGCAGGACTCTGAGTTCTATCTCTAACACTATATGCCCCACCTCCTTCCAAGGTTGTGGAATATAGCTCCAGGTATCCCCTGAGCACTAAAGCACCTAACTCTGACAGATAGAATAGCTTTGGGACCTTCAATAATCGCTAAATGTATCACTATTAAAAAAAATTAAAAATTCAATTAAAAAAATCCCCAGTTTGAGCTCCATAGATTGAGACCAGTCAGAGCACAGCCACTCCACTTGGTTTTGTATTATGCATTAGTTCCAGTCAAGGAAATTTACCACAACACTTAATAAAAGTACCATACATTAAACTTCACCATGTGAAAACTACCAAAACCCCACTGCACCTTGTAACTGAAAAAGCTAGTCTGGGGATCCAGTCAACATGTGCCCTCTACTAACTTTTTCTCCATGAGTTATTTAAAATAAATTTTTGTAGTGCATTCCACCAATTGGAATATTAAACAAATTAAATAACAGTTGTCATTTTCTAAGGCAAAGCAGTTAGATTCTATTATATTCCCATCACTGACAAGAGAAAAGGGAAAGTGGTGGATGATGTCATTAGCACTGTGTGAGGTCAGGAAATTAATTGTAATTTTTACAGCTCAAACATCATCAAGTAAACAGTTTGTCCGAAATTTCAGCACCTTCTAACTTCAAAATGTAAAACTTAAGTAGGTTCTCCTTATTTTAGCAGGCATGTATTTGAAAAGACATATGTTGAAAGTATGCATATTCCTTTTCATATTCCATTTATATTGACTTCATTTTTATATTTTATCTAGGATTCTAGTAAAAGTAGGTACATTCACTCACCATGGCAAGACAATTTTATATGCTCTGTGAGTAAACTTCAAAAAATCAAATCTGATAGATGCCTTTGAATTTTATACCCTGATTTTATACTTTTAAATTTATATTTCCAGTCTGTCTTCAGAATATATTAATTCTATCAATAGGCAAAAAGTTTCCCTGTAAAATTTGGAGCTTATAATCTATTGATTTTTAAGTGACTTCTTCCTAAATGAATATTATGTCCATGTACCAAGTATCATTTAAAATAGGCTGTTTTTATTTTCTGGGTCAAGTACTTGTCCTTTGGTATATTATATCAGTATTTCTCAACAAGTGTATTCCAAAAGGTCCAAAAGTGAAAATGGTATAAATGGGGAGAGGCATGACACAGACTAGACAGTCGACTGCTAAAGTAGATGGGTGAGAAGTTTAACGGAAGGAAACAATGCTGTGAGTGATCCACAGTGAAAAAGGTTGAACAGTCATTGAATTATACAATATAATAAGATTTAAATTTATTGATATACTTTTTTATACATTGGGGACCAGACTCACATTCAATCTCCAGCATCCCATATAATCTCCAGAACCCACCAGAAGTACTGCTGAGTGCAGAGACATGATCAATTCCTAAGAATTGGCTGGTGTGACCCAAATAAACAAACGGACAAATAAACATATATTTAAGCATTAAAAATGTCAGCTTACTCATTTGTAGGATATTAAAGAAAAAAGATAGGATGTATATAGTATCCAGAGACAATAGAGATGAGCGCTAGAAGGATCAATCGATAGTAGCAAGCTCCCACTAATACTGGGGAGTGAATTTAGGACAGAAAAGGGACTACTCTGACAGTGATAGTTAGAAATGATCATTCTTGACAGGAACTGAGTGCTTAAAAGAGATAAAGTGATAGACATTATACCCCGTTAGTAAAACTGTTGCAAATGCCAGTGTCTAAAAGGAAAAAGTGGGAAGGAGAAAGTGAAAGAAGAGTAGAGGAGGAAGAAAAGAAGAAAAGGAGGAGGAGGAAGATGAGAAGGAGTAGGAGAAGGAGGAGAAGGAGAAGAAATAAGATAAAGAAGGAAGAAGAAAGAAGATGAAGAAGGAAAAGGAAGAAGAAATGAGATGAAGGAAGAAGAAAGAAGAAAAAGAAGGAAAAAGAAAGATGAAGAAGATAAAAGGAGGAGGAAGAAAGAAGATGAAGAAGGAAGAAATAGGAAAGAAGGAGGAAGAAGAAGAAAGAAGAAGAAAAGAAGAGGAAGAAAGAAGAAGATAAGAAGAAGAAAAAGAAGAAGATGAAGAAGAAGGAGGAGGAGAAGAAAGAAGAGGAATAAGAAGGAAGAAGATGATGAAGAAGGGGAAGAAGAAGAAGGAGAAGGAGGAGGAGAAGGAGAAGAAGAAGGAGGAGGAAGAGGAGGAAGAAGAGGAGAAGGAGGAGGAGGAGGTCAGCCACAGAGGGAGGCAGAAAACTTGGGGACATGTTGTGTAGGAAAATGTGTGCACTGGTAAAGTGTGTCCTGCATTGTATAACTGAAACTCCATCATGAATAATTTTGTAATTATGGGAAAATAAAACCAACTTTATTATGAACATTGAAACTATAGTGTTTAAGTAAAGCAATGAAAACATCAGCTTATTTTCTATAAGATTTAGTATGATATAGGGGGCCGGGCGGTGGCGCTAAAGGTAAGGTGCCTGCCTTGCCTTGTGCTAACCTAGGTCGGACCTCGGTTCGATTCCCCGGTTCCCCATATGGTCCTCCGTGCCTGCCAGGAGAGACTTCTGAGCGAATAGCCAGGAGTAACCCCTGAGCGTCACTGGGTGTGACCCCCCCAAAAAAAAGATTTAGTATGATATAGAAAATACAAAAGAGGGACAGGAAAAATAATATGTGGAGTTCTGGGTTCACCTCCTCAGCACTATATATTCCTCCAGACACTGCTAAATGTGACCAATAAAGAAAGTAGAGGGAAACTGAGATACTTTTTTAACATAGATTTTAAAGAGAATGCAAATATTTAATGCTACTTATAGTATTATATTACAAAAGTACTTATGACAACAGCTAAAATTGAAAGAACTGAGTTTAAGTTAGGATAAGACGTTCTTCCTTTTTCCCTTTCTTTTCTTTTCTTTCTTTCTTTCTTTATTTATTTTTTAATTTTTATTTTTAATTATGAGAACAAAGATACAAAGAAAGAGGACAAGTTAAAGTTATAGTGGAAGGATGATCACCCATAAACAGACCTCACATAAGACCCTTTGCTGATATCTTAACATTGAGCTTTTAGCCAAAGAATATTAAGAAAAATGAAACAGAACCCATGTACAATTACTTTGTCCCTCAAGACCCCAGATTGTAATACATATTTCTTAGCAGCACATCAAACATTCTAAAGCCATAAAACTTATATAACTCCTTAAACATTAAAGGCTTAGTACTTTTTTTACATTTCCATGTATATGCATATTAGTTTAAGTTAGCCTCAAAAGTGGGTGCTTCTTTTTTAGGATGAGAGTCAAAGGAGCATAGTAAAAATGGCGTTAGAGTGGCAATAATTGTTTTCATTGGCCCACCAAAATATGGGGATCATGGAAAGGAAAATCCTTGACCTAAATACAAGGGGACCAAACCCCTGATGTTTCCTGGCATAAAACCAGCTCTAGGCTCCAGGCACACTAGATTGCCCAATCCCAGTCCTTGTCTGTAGTGCCAACACACTTTTATTTTCCACGATGTCTCTGTTGTTGGTAT
>PVKC010047410.1:0-11070 GCA_004027635.1 Crocidura indochinensis | reverse complement strand
AAAAAAAAAAAAAAGAAAAAGATTGATCAACCAAAAAGATGATAACTAAAGATGAGACTTCCTCCATAAAGAAGCATGTGCATATCACACATACACATAGTTACGAGAAGAAAAAAAAACACACTTTTTGAAATTCTGGAATTTAAAATGACTTGCAATACAAAAGTCATTCTCTGTAGTGATAAACTTGTTTCCAAGGGCTCTGTCAACCATAGACAACCTCACACATTTGGCTCACAACACAAAAAAATGTGATGATGCAGGAAATTGTCTGGAAACAAATAAACAAACAAACAAACAAAAAACAGCATTTTCTTTCCCTGGAATCAGAGCTGCCCAACAGATCAGGCAAGCAGCCAGCGTTTCAGGGCTTCATTTTAGTCAGTTTTGTTGTTCTATTTCAATTCAACAATCTAAGACCCCTTTCTAAGGAATACAAAAGCAGGGTAAAAGTACAAGAAAACTGTACAAGATATTATCAAGCTCTTACTTCACTAGCCTATATTTCATGAAACACTAGTACTAATTAGCTATATTAGCTGGCCAGATAAATTCCAAGTCTTTGTGTATTAGGAAGACTAAGGGTCTCTTTCTTTGATGCCTTCTTATCCTTAAACTCAAACTTGCACCCCAGATTTATGATTATATTCTAATCACTGCTATTTGGCTATGAATGTTTTACTCTCCAATCTATCTACAATGAGAACAAGCGCTTGCAGCAACTACCTCGTCACACTCTAAAATTTTTGGAAATGATTTATTGGCTTGGCTGCCATTACAGGGGCTTTAAGTACAGGGTGGGAGGCTATACTGCTGCAGGACAAGGCGCTTAACTTGCACATGGTTTAATCCCTGGCACTCTCTGTTACCCTGAGCACTGCCAGGAATAATCCCAGAGCAACACCAGGGATTAGCTCTGAGCACCAATGGGTGTGGTCCAAAAACAAAAAACAA
Organism: Crocidura indochinensis; assembly: GCA_004027635.1. Classification (NCBI taxonomy): domain Eukaryota; kingdom Metazoa; phylum Chordata; class Mammalia; order Eulipotyphla; family Soricidae; genus Crocidura; species Crocidura indochinensis. The sequence goes on along the minus strand of PVKC010047410.1, from coordinate 10,116 downwards.
AAACAAAAAAAGAACTGACTAGAGAGAACCAAAGGTTTGGTTTTTTTCTTTTAGCATATTTGGTAATTTTTCCTGCTTCATTTCCTTTTTTTTTTATTAAATTAATATCTTTATTTAAACATATCTTTTGTCCCCCCCAAATCCCTTGGCTCTCCAGTAAAATACAAATAAAGTAAAAAATATAGACAAAAAACCCTCAGTGATTTTACTGAATATTTAAACAAAACTATATTATAATAACAATTTGATTTTCTTTTTATCACTTATTTTTATTCTAAGAAACTTATCAATACTGTGGGTTGCATATCTTTTTCCTAAAAAATACAATAATTTCTGTGATGATAATGTATGAGAATAGGTACACTAATTGTGAAGGACGCTCATGAAATGCGTAGAAAAAGGCAATTCTTGGATTGATTCTCATTCTAAACTCTGAATTTATGATTAAATATCATAGAAATGTCAGAGATTTCCTATTTACTTGGTCATTTCTATAACCACCGTTGAAAAGTTAAAGGAAACAGTTGGAGATAGAGTGCAGAGTTAGTGCACTTGCCTTGCATGGAACCAACACAGTTTTGAAACCCAGCAACACATATAAGCACTGTCAGGAATGATCCTTGAGCCAGAAGTAAATGCTCACCACAGCTGATAGCTGGGTGTGCCCCAACCCTAATAAAAAGAAGGAAGAAAGGGAAGGAGGGAGAGAAGAAATGAGGAGAGAGAAAGAAAGAAAGAAAGAAAGAAAGAAAGAAAGAAAGAAAGAAAGAAAGAAAGAAAGAAAGAAAGAAAGAAAGAAAGAAAGAAAGAAAGAAAGAAAGAAAGAAAGAAAGAAAGAAAGAAAGAAGAGAAAGGAAAGAAAGAAAGAAAGAAAGAAAGAAAGAAAGAAAGAAAGAAAGAAAGAAAGAAAGAAAGAAAGAAAGAAAGAAAGAAAGAAAGAAAGAAAGAAAGGAGCGAGGAACAAAATAAAATTTCCTAAAACTGAAATTTACAATATATGAAATAAAAAACACAGTTTGGGATTAATGTTAAATTAAACATTAAAGAACTTGAAGGCATACAATAAAAACTAGAAACAATAGAAGCAAAATAATCATTTGTAAACCTGACTACACAATAGAAACTACAAAAAAATATCCAACAAAAACTAAGATTCCATTAATCTCAGGAGATGCAAGCTAAACTGCTTAAACTCACAGGTACAGGTCTTCAGAGATAAAAACTAAGCAGCACCCTTGGGATAAGGATGGGACAAGCTCCCGCCCTCCTGAAGCCCATCACCTACACCCCACAGTATGCAAACCATGCAAATGGCCCAACTTCACTGCTTCATGACTAATCACTGTAGAGATGCTTAAATGGTTGAAAAATTCCAGGTATACTGGTTTTCGGTTTTGGTAGCCTTTTACTGCATATTTCTCGGAGTAAGGATGGGCAGCTTCCTCCTTCCAATACTGCTGGAAGCCCCAGCAGTCACACCCACATCCCACATCCACCACCATGTAAACAAACAATGATCCAACCTCATAGCTTGACCACTAATCTTGGAAAAGATTCAAGCCAAGTCAAGCCACTGAAACTCACTGGCCCAGTCCTACAGATAGATCCTGGAGTTTCTGGAGCGCTGGGCAGAATATGCAGTTGTGCAACAATTCCAAATTCCACACTATTGTCAGCTCAGTTGGAGCACACGAAATTAGATGGGAAAGCAGCATAAGCCAACTAAGTTCAATAAACAAAAGTACCACAGAAGGCTTAAAATGAGCAACAAAAAGCTTGGTAAACACTCAGACAGTGACTTTAATGACCCCATTGTGAGTTAGAACAATTTTCATAAATTTTATTTTATTTTTTGATAATTCCATTATACATTTTGTTGTAACAAGCAATATAAAACAAAACTATTTTCTGCTTGGTAAGGGGAGAGATTTGGAGTTATGTGGGAAACTGGGGATAATGGTTGAGGGAAGGTCAGTTGGTGGTGGAACACTGAATGCCCCAAACAACTGTATTATTAACAACTTTGTAAACCACAGTGTTTAAATAAAATAAAAAGGATTTTTCTTTAAAAATTCAAAAACTAAATTAAAAATAATAAAAAAAATTAAAACGGCATCATGAGCTATGTAACACCTTCAGGTGTTGTTACACACGTATATTACATACATGTCCGCATATATATATAAAGTGAATCCCCAAACAGAGGGAAATAATATTTTAAATAACAGTCAATATTTTTCTTAATTATATATATTTACATGACAAAAAGCTCCACAAAGCCCAAATATAAAACCATTACACTAAATTACCACTTAATTAAATTACCTAAAACAAATGAAGAGAGAAAAGGAGCAACTTGCCCATTGAATACAGAAACAAGGAAAAGAAAAAGTAAGTGTCTAGTTGGAATTAATAAAAAGAAAAACAGAGAAGTAATAACTTTTAAAATGAAGTAAAAAATTATTAGCCTGTAATTCTATTCCCAGCAAAACTACCTTTCAAAACCCAATGGTGGGGCTAGAGAGACAGTACAACAGAAAGGTGCTTTCACACATCTGACTTGGGCTTAATCACTGGCACTGTATATGGTCCTCTGAGTCCCAGGAGGAGTGATTCCTGACCCCACAGCCAAGAGTATGTGTGGGATCTCACAGCCACACTAGGTGTGACCCAACCTCCCCCCAAAAGGTGAATTATAGGTCTCTTGAGACATAAAAGTTGACATGATTCATCAGTAGTTGACCTCATTACAATAAATAATAAAGTCTTTCAAGTAAAAGGAAAATAGTAAAACTCAGAAATCTCATACTGCACAAACATTAACCTATGATCTATAACTATGCTAGTTCTTGGTGTTTATGCAAAAAAACAGCCCACTAATAGAATGATTTATAGATACATGTTCACTGTAGTTTTATTTGTAACATCTATAAACTGAGAAAAAGTCTAAAAGTTTATCAATAGGTGAACATATATGCATTTGTACATGTAAACAACAAAATATTACTTAATAAAAGGTTGTCAAATGATGACAATTGCAACAACACAAATGGATCTCAAAATAAACTGTGGTGGGAAAAAGAGCAAAAAGGCTTATATTATATTTTATTTATGTAAGACTCCAGAAATACAAAAACAGAAATTACAAAATTACATTTCAATGGTGTTTGAGGAAAGTAAGGTAGAAACATATGGGAGATCATTGTTTTTACAACAATAATATGGTATCTTTTATAAATGAATGGATATCTTCATTATCTTAATTGAAGTGGCAGTGACTTCAGAGGTATGAACATAAAATTTAAAATATAAAATTTATCCTATAGTATGCTATTTATCACGTTGTTAAACATGCTATGTTGATACTTGGCAGCCCATATGTTTCCCCAAAACTTTTTCAGGAGTAATTCTTTTGTTTGTTTGTTTGTTTGTTTTTTTGGTTTTTGGGTCACACCCGGCAGTGCTCAGGGGTTACTCCTGGCTCCATGCTCAGAAATTGCTCCTGGCAGGCACGGGGGACCATATGGGACACCGGGATTCGAACCGATGACCTTTTGCATGAAAGGCAAACGCCTTACCTCCATGCTATCTCCCGGGACCCTCAGGAGTAATTCTTAAGTGCAAAATCAAAACTAAGCTCTGAGAATCACCATGTATGGCACAAAAGTCAAAGAACACGAACAAACAAATAAAACCCCAAATGTTTAGAGCTTCTTTGCTCTTTTTGATTTTGTTTTGAGTCATACCCAGAATATGATGATAGTTACAGTTTACTTTGCTGAAGAACATAAAGGATTCATAGAATCATTAAACAGGAGAGTAAATTTTTGGTTAATATAGAGTTTGTACCGAAAAGCTTATAAAATTGGCAAAGATAATATATCAGAATTTCAAGCACAATACAGAAGTAATCAAATGCAAGCTCTTTCTATAAATATCTTTTGGATATTTATAACCTTCACATTTATTAAACTTCAATCTATTAAAATTCAGTAGGAGGACAAGAGATTAAGAAAGTGTTCATTTTATTGTTGTTGTTTTTAATTTTGGTTGATTTTATTTCAGCACAACCTGAGTTGGTTGCATACGAGACAAGCATCCTACTCACTGTACTATCACTCTGACCCCAAGAATTCATTAAATAGTTGATTCTGGGTCATACTTACCCAGTGTAATCTAATGAAACTATTTATTATGAGTTTATAAACTTCAGTTGATTGCTGTAAAATTGATCAGCTTTGGTACTGTCCTCTCAAGAGCTAGGTATCTCTGGTGGTTATGCCTTAAGTGTAGTATAGGTATCCTGGTAAAATTACTTTGCCAACACAACTATTACAGAGCATCCCTAGGTCCTAATGTTTGCCAGATTTCTTTGATTTAATCTCCATCCGAATAAACCCAAATTTGAGCAAATTAGCACATTTTACTTCCTGGTCATATATGGTCCAATATATTGCCACACCCATGCCTTCTTTTAATCTTTATAAAACCATTGACTTAAAATTCTTCATCCAATATGTGACACAAGTTTGAAACAGGAACAAGGAACTCTTCAGTATTTTAACACTCTTTCCCTTTCACCTTACCGAGAAAGTGATCAAGAAAATTGTGAGAGTTTTTCCTCAAGTGTCAAGTGCCCCTGCACATGCCCTCCTTCCAGAAAAGCCAACAACCTTTATCCAACACCACCATGTTCACAGAAGAAAAATGGTCCAGTTCCTCCATCAAGCTCCAAAAAAAATTAACGGCTGCTGATACTTCCCAGGTAGTCTAGTCCTGGCTGATACCTTTGTGGCAAAGATATACCTCTTTGTACAAAGAGGTGGGGAGACAGATTTCCCATTCGGCAGGAACTACAGCAGCCCCATGCCACCCCAGACACCCTCTGACAGAAATGGCCCAACTCTGCGACCTAGTCAGACTTCCAAACCATCAAAATTGTTTTAGATCTATAAATAATTAGAATAGTATCAGCCTAGAAGTACCACAGGAAATATGAAGGGAAAGTTACAGAGTAGTCTACCAACATTAGTGAGCCTAAACAATGACACGGAAGTCTCAACTGACTCAACTCAACTCAACTCAACCCTGAAGAGATATCACAACCATTTTAGGTTGACCTTCATTGATCTAGGTTTTGATTATTCCACTTGCCTTCATGCTGTATCAAGCAATGTAAAGTTAATTTGTTTGTGCCTACATGGAGGCAGGCTAGGGTGATAGATGAGAGATTAGAAACACTGTTGAAGGGAAAGTCACGCTGTGGTGAGACTGGAATTTGAATATTTCGTACATTAGGTGGAAAGTATTGTGAACAATTTGGTGAACCATAATGTTATAATAAAAACTGGAGAAAGAAAAAAATGCTGAATGATGTTCATATGGGTGTAACAAAGATTTTGGAGTATGTTCTCTTGATTATATTAGTCTGTTTAAGCAAAAAAATTTGTTTCAAAAATAGTAAAGCCAAGAATAAACAAACAAAACCGTGAGAATGTTCTCTGACTTTATGATACCTAGCTATGGCTAGAAGTCAAATCAGATGAGCTTGAAAGTCCTTTGGCAATTTAGATGGACCTATCTTTCTAAGGACACTTTCTAACCAATTTCTGCTAAAATGTAAGCCAAAATTCTTTCCCCTGAGCCCTCCTCACTTTATTAGAGAGCAAATGCATTCCAGTGAGTCAATGACATCTACATAATCTGATGCATCTCTATTTATTTTTGTTGCTTCTGACCTTTACTAATTCAAACTTAGCTTTTGTTTCATTTCATCTGCCATATGTCTGGATTTAACAGTGTAATTCTGGAAAAACTTGGACCCCTATATGAAGATAACATTCTATACAGATTATATTCTAGATTTATACCCTAGGGTTCACAGCTAGATGAAAAGCATAGAATCTAAAACAAGGACACACCAAATGTCCTTTTTCTGGGTGAAGACAAAAGTTTCTGAACTTATACATAAAATGTTGAACAAGATAGATAGCAGTTATGACTAACGTCATAAAGAAAAGAGAAAAAATGTCTGAATCATGGTCATGTAAATGACTTTAAGTAATTTGTTGCCAGAAAACTAATTCATATTTTATTACAGAGTTTAAGATAATAATACTGAATATATTATTCAAAGTAGACAATTATTAAGCACCTATTTTATGATATATATTTATCTTTTTTTCAGTATTTGGAAATTACTTTTTTGTTTGTCTATAGTTTTTTTTTAATTTTTAGTTGGTCTATTCAACATTGTTGGGTTTAAGGCATACAATATACAGCAGTACACCCTTCCTGTCACATCGCCCATGTCTTCCATTTCCCTCCCACCTTCAACCCTGCCTTGCTCTAAGAAGGGTAAATTACTTCTTTATCTCAGGGGTCACTCCTGGCTCCATGCTCAGAAATTGCTTCTGGCAGGCACAGGGGACAATATGGGGCACCGGGATTCGAACAGATGACTTTTGCATGAAAGGCAAACTCCTTACCTCCATGCTATCTCCCGGGCCCCACTTCTTTTTCTTTCTTCTTTCTTTCTTTCGTTCTTTCTTTCTTTCCTTCTTCCTTCCTTCCTTTTCTTTCCTTCCTTCCTTCCTTCCTTCCTTCCTTCCTTCCTTCCTTCCTTTCTTTCTTCTTTCTTTCTTTCCTTCCTTCTTTCTTCTTTCTTTCTTTTTCTTTCTCTTCCTTCCTTCCTTTCTTTCTTTCTCTTTCTTTCTTTCTTTCTTTCTTTCTTTCTTTCTCTCTCTTCTGTCTTACTTGCTTCCTTGCTCTCTTTCCTTCTCCCTATCTCTCTTCTTTCTCTCTCTCCTTTTTGACTCTGTGGCTTGCACTATTGCTAATATAGGGGTACCCTGCCTGTTAGTCTCTCCACATTCAAAACCAAGTTCTTGTTCACAGCAATCAGTTCCATCTATCATTGGCATACATTTCTTTATGCCAAGGAGTCATTTACAATTGAGTATATTTAATATTTTATATAGATTATAAATTAATTTAGTATAACCCTAAAATATTTTTGGTATTACTTCCATATTAAAGAAGAAGAAAAAGAGGCTCCCAAAAACTCCAGTTACTTGCCCAATTTACCTTGCCAGTAGGTGGCAAAACAAACTCACATCTGTGTGTTTTCAAAACCACTGCCCATTCCAGTGCAATGCACTGTTTCTTGTTGAAGTTAGTTTTTTACTAGGCTAAGACTTAAGAGTCCTGACATATGAAGGTTGGAATAAAAGAAGAGAAAAACACTGTGAGCTTTGGCACTGACAGGCTCATGACCTTGGTCTAAACATATTCCTTTTATAGATCTTTTCTCCTCCATAAACTAAAAGAATTTTAGCACATCTAAGACTCTCCCAGCATTAATGTTTTTCTATACTGTGAGTCTAAGAAAGATAGAGAATGTATTAAATGTGAACTACCAAAAAGAAAAAAAATGACAAGAATAGCTTTATTGTTTCTGTTGTCTAATTAACCTTATTAGTCAGGGACTGAGGGAAATAGAAATGAAAGAAAATGGCCTGGTAATATTGTTTCCAATACAAAGAAAAAATCTTTATATCGTACGTATAGAGTTACATTTGATCAAAGTATTTTGATCAAATAAGTTCATCTGCTTGCATTTAACACTAATATGTAAACTAATATTAACACTAATACTTAAATAAAATGCACACAGATATGGGAAACTATTAGATATATCCAATAGAGGCTTACTTGAAGTTTTAGTTTTTGCTTAAGATTCTTTTTTTTTCTTTTGCCTAAGATTCTTAAGAGTTTTTTATGTGTTGGCACTACCATGTATATGGCAAGAGTTGATGGTATTTCCAGAAGAACAACTCATTCTGTCCAGTAAAATTCTCCTCATTAATAAAAAGACAGTGATGTCATTCAAAAGACAAATGTGTGATGCTTGGGAAAACAGCTAAAAGGTCTGGAGAGCATATTTTACATGCCAGAGTCCCAGAATGGACCCCTCGTACCATATAGTACCTGGATGTATCCCTCCCTGCAAAAGACAATGATAGAGAAGGCGTTTTGTTTTGTTTTGTTTTACTTTCAATATTCAAGCTAACAAGGCCAATCTGTGTGCAGTGAGGTTATTTAAAACATTTACAAAACATGGCTTCTTCTTATATTACTCAAGATTATTGAGTCAGATTTCCAGATTTTTTTTCTCTTGGTTTTCTAAAATGATGAGAACCAAATGGTTCTTTGCTCAGCTGCCATCACTAAGAGCCAACATTAGATGTATGCAGACAAGTTCTGTGGGAAAACTTCACAGGCCCGAAGTGAAAGGACACCCACACTAGCTCTTAACCATCTGGGGCTGGACAGACAGCAAAGAACCAAGAGTTCTCTGAGATTAGAGAGAATTAACATTTGAAGAAATTCTGTCAGAGATGACAAGAGGTCAGGTTTCTATGACTGTGAGAGAGTATAAGGGCTCTGGTTATTCACCTTAATTAAGCTCTCTCAATAGATAACATTTTATGTGGAAAAAATGAATACAAAGATGAGCAGCCTGGCAAAAGAACTTAAGACAAACCAAATCTTCCACAGGATGTTTGTAGACAAAAAAGCTGAGGAGAGTAGATGGAGGTGAGGGGTGGAAAACAAGTAAGAAAAACAGCTCCCCAAAGAGGAAGGGAGGAGTAAAAATGAAAGCCATCAGTTGTGACATTTGCCAAAGGAGAGTGAGAACACTGTTCCAGTGGCCTACCAGGTAAAAAGCGTCTTGATTCTGTCACTCCACACTCAGTGACAACACCTACCACCAAGGCCACCACTGCGGTGCCTACACAGAAGATTGCAGCTGTTTTTCAAAGTCACAGAAAGCAATAAGCAGAATCCACTGACAGCTGGAAGGAAGAGAATTAGGCAAGGACTTGGCACAAATAAAAGTGTAGCCAAAAGGCATAAATATGGAGAGAGAGATGATTTTTTCTGTGTGTGTGTGTGTGTGTGTGTGTGTTGGGGGGTACTTAAAAAAAGAGCTAGTCAGAGTTCTGGCCTTGAGTGCCTGGAGGATTTGGCCACTTGTCCTTTCTCAGGGCAAGCAGGCCAGGAAAAGGAGCATTCAGCTGTCTGTTTCAATGTTTTCTTCGCTGTCACCATTTTCTTGCTCAGCCCAGCTTCTCTGTATTTTCTTCTTTGGGAATTAGCGCATAAAACTGGACAAAATTGATTTTGGTTATTCTAAATGATATCATTTCCATCCACCTTGTATGTGTTAATCAGGAACTTCAAGAACAAGAGATCTTGATTGAGTACCAAACTATAAAATTAACAAATTACAGAATTAAATGATCTTGAGGGACATTAGAGACCATTTAGTCCAACTTTATTTTTACAAACAAATTACAGGCACACCACAGTGAAATTACAGCATTTAAACATTTGTTTAAATGTCACAATAAACCAAATCACAAATTGTTTTTTGTTTTCCTAGACACATAAAGTTATGTTTATTCTACACTGATTTATTAAGAATGTGATAAAGCATTTTGTTTATCTTTTGTATGTGTATTGGGAAAGAAAGAACCAAGCCACACTCAACAGTGCTCAAAGCTTACTACTACAGGCAGGCTGAGGGGCCATGTCTTGTCTAGGGATAGAACCCAGGCTGCATGAGTGAAAGGCAAGCGCCTTACCCTCTCTAGCCCCTATCTATCTCTCTAACTATCCATCCATCCTGACAGAGATTGCATTATGTTTAAATATGTTTACATTTAACAATCTTGAATTGGAAATAAAGTTATTACTAAAAATGCTAACCATATACCTGAGCCTTCAGCATGCTGTAGTCTTTTTTGCTGGTGGAGAAGCTTGTACAAAAAAAAAAAGTTAAAAAATTATGAAAGGTTGGAAACATAATACAGTGAGTAGAGTGCTTGCCTTACATGGCAGACCCAGGTTTGATCCCCGGCAACCTAGATGGTGCCCCATGCACTACTAGGAATAATTGTGAGTGCAAAACCAGTAGCTACCCCTCAAAACCACCAGATGTGACCCTCTTAAAAACTCAAAACAAAACAAAACTAAACGAACAAACACAAAAACCTAGGTGCCTGGGATTGTCACTCAATGGGAGAACACATGCAGGACACATGCAAGGCC
>PVKC010047409.1:0-11066 GCA_004027635.1 Crocidura indochinensis | reverse complement strand
GGGGTGGTGGGAGTGGTGGTGGGTGTTGGTAAAGAATCTAAATCTGGGGCCCGGGAGATAGCATGAAGGTAAGGCGTTTGATTTCATGCAAAAGGTCATCGGTTCGAATCCTGGTGCCCCATATGGTCCCCCGTGCCTGCCAGGAGCAATTTCTGAGCACGGAGCCAGGAGTAACCCCTGAGCACTGCCGGAAACCAAAAAAAAAAAAAAAAAAAAAAAAAAGAATCTAAATCTGTCTACTGTTTAAAATGTAAGGAAATATTTTAGTCACACCAGATGGTCAGGCTAAGGCATCAAGCCTAGCAGGATTGGGGTACCATTTGTAGTGGCAGGTATCAAACTGGGCTTAGCAGCATGCAAATCAAATGCCTTACCTCCTATACTGTTTATCAGGTAAATATGTTCTATGATTCTTGTGTAAAGACTTCATTACTACTAAAAGGACAACCATTGGAAAGAAAATTTTCAGATCAACGAATTTAAAAGAAATACAAAATAGGAGAGGAAAACGCAGTGCTGCATAAAAATATGATACTGCATAATGTATATTATCCATGCCACTGAAATTTATTTTTATGGAATATATTTAATAGATGATAGATAGATAGATAGATAGATAGATAGATAGATAGATAGATAGATAGATAGATACTGGATAGATAGTATAGGAAGTAAAGGGCTTGCCTTAAATGCAGTCAACCCTGACTCCAATCTCTGTTGCCACATACGGCTCACTAATCACAGAGACAGGAACGAAACCTGCGTTTCCTTGGACTCCCAAGAAAGAAAGATAGAAAACTATATGGTATCATAGATTAATTCTATTATTAACTCAATATTTTACAAGCAGTATTAGTTATAAATTAGTATTAAATATTTTCATTTGAGAGCTAATCATATTGTGCCTTGGCCTACAATATTTACTTGTCGAGTTTTGTAGAATTTTTTGATCTTGATCTCTTCAAGGAGTCAGCCAGTTTGAGTTGAATGGCATAAAGGTTCATAAAGTAACAAAGAAAACTCCCTTTTAACATGAGTCACCTTCTATTGTCCTTGGCATAATTGTGCTAAAAGCTGAGCTGCCTTTTCCTAATTTTTATTTAATTCCATATCCTCCTTTGGTCCACTTTATAGTCAACTTATTTATACCCAATAGAATACTTGATGTTTAACTTGTTAAATAAATTTTATTATAATGCTCTTCTGCTTTCTTAATCTTCATGTAAACACTACCTGGAATCATGCCTCTTCATTTCTTTTAGCAAGACATATTAAATGATCATTTGTCAGATTCTCAAAGTTTAAATATTAAGAAGTAAGATAACTTCTTATGAATCTTAATGAGCATTCTATTAGTTATGTTACTTTTAATGTACATATCAGGTTGTCCTAATTTAGAACCAAGGCTCATAGTCATCTTTACAGTCTTAGCACACCAATCTATGAAACTAGCAATGTTAGTTATGAAACTAGAATGTTAGGGCCAGAGTGACAGCACAGAGTGGTAGGGCATTTGAAGACCCAGAACAGACCCAGGTTCAATTTCCGGCATTCCATAATCTCGCTGAGGCTGACAGGAGTGATTTCTGAGGGCAAAGCCAGGAGTAACTCCTGAGTGCCCACTGTGTGTTACCCAAAAACAAACACAAAAGAAAGTGAGCCAAGCACCGTGTTAAAGGTTTTAATACATTCTGACATTTATACAGTCATCACATGGAAATTGTGACATACAGTTTATCATCTGTTATTCAGAATTTTAAAAGTACTTCTGGAAGAAAAGTTAGCACAAAATTAGATTTAGTGGTTAAACTTAAAAGCCTGACTTCTTTATTTTGAATTCATAGTTAGAATATATTTCCAGACTATTAACTTCAGACTGTTTCTGATTAGTCATAATCAGACTTTTAATTTTTTTTATTTTTTGAATCAAAGAAGTTTTGTTGAAACCTAGTTAGAAAGATGTATTTTGGAGGGAGAGAAAGGGAGACTGTATATTTGAGAGAGAACACAGGCTTTTTTAAAAAGTGAAAATCAGGGCCGGAGCAGTGACACAAAGCGGTAGGGCTTTTGCCTTACACACGCTAACCTAGGACAGACCGGGATTCCATCCCCCAGAGTCCTATATGGTCCCTGAAGTCAGGAGTGATTTCTGTGTGCATAGCCAGGAGTAACCCCTGAGTGTCAGCGGGTGTGGCCCAAAAACCAAAAATAAAATAAAATGTGGAAATAAGAAAGGAAAAACCATAGATACAAGTAAAATACATCTTCAAGGGAGAACATGGTTTGAAGAGCAAACCCATAAAATACTCTTTTTTAAACTGTAATTTTACTTCTTAATACAGAATCCCGTTTTTAATTCATAAAAATTTTCAAAATAAACATCTAAAAGAATAACAGCATTTTCTTTGGACGTTAAGTTAGAATTTAATGTTCCGAAATTTTAATGCTGGAATAAGTAATGTTGGAGCAAGTTACTGTCGTTTGAATTTTTAAGTTTGTGCTAGTTGCTTGAAGAAAATAAACCAGTGAATGAATCAATTAATAGACTCATTATACCAAACATGAAAAATATGAATCACTGTCACATTTTACTGGATACATGTATTTAGTAAAAAAATTAAAATATAAGTTTATTGACTATATTTAATTTCTTTTTCAGGTGCAACAATCGAACTCAATGTATAGTAGTTACTGGGTCAGATGTTTTTCCTGATCCATGTCCTGGAACATACAAATATCTTGAAGTTCAATATGAATGTGTCCCTTACAGTAAGTATGAAGTTTATATCTTTCATTTTTCCAGCATTCTTTGTTGATGCTGGAAGACAACACATGTAAAAGAAGCATATGTTTATGGCCTACAAAACCATTATGCATGCAGAGCACTAACAGACTTGGGCCTCCAATTAGCTTCATGAAGTGTGGAAGGAAGCCATAGTGTGATGCTGGCCAAGTGTCTGTCTGTGTTCTTAAGTGTTTGGCTTTTTAAGGCTAGTGTTTTTCCAGAAAACAAACTTGAATTAGCTATTCAATAGGGCAGATAGAAATCTGTACTTTTGCCCAATACCAGTTGCTGACAAATTGGTTTGGCTCACAGTTTTCTAAAGAAGAAATTGACTTCAGTTTTAATCGTGAGCCACTTGAATGGCTACCTGCTGTTGTGGTAACTTTAGTGACTGGTAAATGCTACCGTTGTAGCAGTAACTAAGGCAAGTGCCTTTCTTTTTATTAACTTGACTTTAGTGACACTTTTTTAATGAGATATAATAATAAAAATCTTTAGCAATTTGATGGAATCGTGAACCTATCTGAGTATTGCTAGCATCCATTTCTCAAGATTCTAAGGAGAGGTTTAAAATCCAAATGTAAAGTTCCAAAGTCGTTTTTAACCATTATTCTAAATTCTGTGTAGTTTTCTTCCTGCTTTCAATTCACACTTACTCATACTTTTAGCTTGCAGTCTCTTCTTTTAATAGGAAACTATTTTAGACAACAAAATGTTAATTGTTTTACCCAGTTTTTCGGAAACTAGTTTGAGAATATTCTTGTTTACTTGACTGGAGAAAATGTCATGTTACATTAATTATAAGGCATTTGAATTAAAAGTTGTTTCAGTAGTATTTTCATTCATTCAAGATAGATTTTTTTTCAAGTCCCTCTAAGAAAAATATAATTCACTAAATAATGAATTTGCTCTTTTCCAGAACCTCAAAACTAGATCATTACTTCTAATAAAATCATATGACTAAACTACCAGTTCTTCTGATACAAAAGACTGATTTTGATAGCTATCTGTCTAGTGTGGTAGTAATATATTCTCACATATCCCGTGGAGGAGCTGTCTCTCTTCTCTGCTGTTTTTGATAAATTTGCTTTTGTGGGGGTATCGGTTAAAGGCCAAACACAGATGATCTTTTGTTTTCATCCCTGCTCTGTGTTCCTGTATTACTATGAAATGGATGCTTTTTATGCTTTCAGTATTTTCTATACTATTTGTAGGATTGGAAGCCTACTGAATGCAGTGATCTTTGTTATCATTTCTCCTGTATGTAGTGTTGGTGGCTTTACATAATCATTCTCCTGTGCCACTAGAGGAATGTTGTATTCTTTTGAGCTAACCAAACCTTTGTTCCATAAAGTCAACTTTCACTTGAATTTAGCATGGTTTCTGTCCTCAAATTAGAAAAGGAATACAGCATCCATTCCAAACAGTGGAATCACTCAGAGCTGCCAAGAATTATCTTTCTGGAGCCAGTTCCTGTTACCTAGTCTATAGACCAAGAAACAGTTGATAAGCAAATATTATTTTCAGACTTTTAAGTAATTTCTTGCGCTGTTTAAGAAAGAAAAATGTGAATATCTTCTGGAACTTCTAACTTTCAAAATTTTACTTTTTCAGTTTTCCAGAAGTATTGTACATTGTGCACTAAACTTGCAAATAGCTATACTCAGAGAAGTATTTGTTCTTTTTAGTTTTTTCCTTTAAAAAAAAACCCAGTAATTAATTTATTGTTATTTTTCTAGATGTTTGCACGAGGCAGAAATAAGTCTATGGCTTTTTAAAAAAATTACTCTTTGCTAAATAGAGAAAGAAATATTAATTCCTATATACCGTACAGCAGTGACACACTATCTTGGCAAAGTTTTTAATAGGACTAAAGTTTAATACAGATCTTGTTGAAAATAGAAGGACTGTTTGTTTTCTTATATCTTTTGCCCATTTTCCTCTTCATTCCTTTCTTTATGCTTCTGTTTGTCATAAACTGTTCCCTTACACTTGCTTGCTTTAACTCTTAAGTAAATTCTCTAACCTTTTTTATTCTTTTTAAAGTAATCATATTTTGTAACTTTTTCTTAAATCGTCTTCACTGTACTTGGTCTGTGAATCTCATTTCACCTGGCTTTATGCCAACTGCTATTTAGAGCCAAACTTCCTTGAGTTTATGCATCCTAAATTGTTTTCTCCTATCTTTCAACAATATCAAAATTTTTCACAATTTCTTAAATCTCTACAGTAAATTTTCTAAATTATTATAAATGCTTATAAACAGACACATGTATTATATGTGACATTTATACTCATCTAGATAATGTCTATGCTAGTATTACATGTATATAATATATACATCAGATATCCTTTTCTAATTAACAAACTAGTAATGAATGAATGTGTGCTTCAAAGAAGACAAAGATTCTCTAAATATGAGAAATAATCAGATTAGAATCTTATATACAACAGGCAAAATTGGATTTAAATTTCTACCATCTTATTTCCAATTATTGTTATTTAAATGACATCATTTTAGTCACAATTTTTATTTGATGAGAAAAATGTAATAACGAAGAAAAGGTGAGATTATTCAAAATGAAATAGTGTGTCACTTCAGATACAGAGTATGTAGGCTGTAGTTTGTTTGGGTCAGTTTTTGTCTTGCATATCTATGTAGTGTTTCATTATTGTAAGTACTCGTGTATATGTTTGGTCTATAGAATAGTAAGCATATTGTTATGAACTAATTTGTAAAGTCTATTTAGATAAGTGATAGTATGTATTTCGCATGTGAAGAATGCTAATTTTACTAAATATATCATGTTTATATTGTGGGTTGGTAGAATTTTTTTGAATTATTTGACAGTCCTCGCTGTCTTGTTTTCATAAAAATATAAATTTAAGATCTTCTTTTATTTATAATTTCTTAACATAATTCATGACTATTCTATTTCTATTTTTACATTGGGTTTTCCCAGTTTTCATTAGAATATAGTTTTGCATAATATGGCCATTTTCTTTTACTTAGTCTAAGTGATATCAACTAACTTACAAGCTATTTATTTTGCTCAATATCTGCACTATTGCAGTGAATGACTTTTTTTTTAAATACACTAATTTTTAATTACCAGAAAGCAAAGACTAACTTCAGGTGCTGGGGAGATAATGTAGCAAGTTGGATTCTTAGGTAGCAACTTGAGTTAGATACCCAGAACCACATATGATTCCCTTGGCCCCACCAGAATGAGTTTGCCCTGAACACCACAAATGCATCCACCTCCAAATAAAATTGACTCACTGTATCCTTATTGAACTTGTTCTACGTTCTCTTTCAAGTATGAAATGCATTTTAAAAAGGTGTCATCACCATTCAATACTGAATTAATTTTGGTAAAACCATCCTTTCCTAAAAAGACCAATAAGTGCTATATCATTTCCAACCAGGTAGAATAGTATTCTTATCTGAGGAGAAAGTTTAGGATGACCGGTTTATTAAAACCTATTTGCTATCAGTAGCACCGAATATCTTTTTACTGATTGTAGTCCAAATTGCAATTATAAAACAAGTATGTTTCCTGAAAGTGATTATAAATAGACTCGTTTAGGGGAGGTGGTGACTTAATGTTGAGGTTATATGCTGTTCCCATGGCAAACATTTTGTGCAATGTTTTCCTCTAAGGTATTTCAAAAGGTCAGTATTTAATCTTGATGAATTATTGTAATTTTAAAAAATTAATCAAGCTAAGACATCTTAATGAAATGTGCAACTACAGTATCTTTGAGTAATCAGTTTGGAGATATAGTATTAGCACACCCTAATGAATTTTAATAAGGGAAGAGGGAAAAGCACAGACATTAATCTGTTCATATTTATGAAATTCAGGCAACATACTTTAAAGCCTACATACAATCTTAAATAGTGTTTCTTGGTTAATAATCTAGAATACCATTGACCAGGAAGAATTTTAAGTAGTATCCTTTTCACCTGCATAATCTATTTCTTAAATATTTTTGAAAGTAGGAGTGCTTTTTGTTCTAGGTTTTTTTCTCATGTAATCCAACTAATCAGGTTTGTTTTATGAAAGCATTTACCTTTTATGGGTTGTATGGATTCAAGGTATTTGCTTTGAATGCTTGTTATGATTGTTGTTGCATGCTCGCTTGCTTTCTTATAAATTGATTATGGTAGATGATGTTATAATAAGCTAACCATAATTCTTTCTTCCTTTTTTTCCTTGCCTACTGTGCTTCTTTCCCCTTGTATGTATTTTGCTTACTTTATTTTTAAATACAATAGTCTGTTACCAGTTTCAAATGTGATATATTTAAATTAGAGTTTCATAATTGAAAAAGTATTAAATAAGTAAACTTTTACTAAGTCTTTTTGGGGGAAATACATTACCTTACTCCATCCTTCAGATTCTCTTTTGGGAGGGGGAGGAGATTTATATATTTCTGAATAGGAGGCATTTTAAAAAACAGTTAAATGGATTATTCTAGCAATAGAAAGTATTAGAGGAAGATATGTACAATCTACAAAGTTGCATAGTTATATTTCTTATATGTCTGAGGAAAATTAAAACATAACAGTATCAGTATTAAATCTGATCTAAATTCTAAAATTTAGTTGTCATTTTTATAAAAATAATTTCTTGTTATGCTTGCCTATTTTTAATCAATTTAATGAGTGTACATGATCATTTAAGGAGATGATACCTGTGCATGCATTTGTATCTATAGCATACTTATACATAGTAAAATTTGAGAAGAATGCTGAGTGACTTTGGAAAGGCAAGAGTATGTATGCCATGCATTAGTGAAGTTTCATTATTTATTCAGGTTCACTAAGTGAAGCAACATGCCAGCATATTTATATTGCCTCCTTAAACTACTAAAATGATTGATCTATGTTCTCTTATGTAACTTTAGAATCTCTCTTTCGCTAGGTTTTTCCTGTTGTGTTTCTCTTTGTCCAAAGTAGTACAGCTCTTATTTTTTCCTATATTTGGCTTCTATTACAAATTCAGACTTAGCTAATAGTCAATTTATTTTAATCTTTTTTTCTTTTTCCCTTGAACTTTTGTTTTCACTTTTCTTCCGATGCTTAAAATAGAAGTGGAGCAAAAAGGTAAATAATGTATACACTCTGAACCCCAGCTCCCTGTTATGTGCCTTATGGATGTTACCTTCTCCCTTCCCTTATCCCACAAAACTCCTGACATTAAAAAAAAATATATCAGCAGGATCTCATAAAATGTACCTCATAAAGAAGTCGACTGTTAACAATGAATTTATATGACTACTAAATCTAGTGGTGGGGTAAAAAATACTGAAGTTGGCGACGGGGAGCTATCCTTTCTCTGTTTCTTTTTTCACCTGTTATCTCTTTTTCTGACACCTGTGGTTATTTTATTATTCAAGTGTAAAACGTCATCTTGCCTGGCTTCCAGAACCCTCTCCATAGCATGCCATGGTTACAGGGTCTCCTGATTGTTTCATCAATGCTTTCCTTGTATTTACTTTACTCGGCTCCTAATTGCATTTTCCGAATATTTATGTTCTTTCAGTGGAAGCACCTTTGTTTTCAGTCTGACTTCTGTGAAAATTCTCAATAAACCTTCACATTGGGTTTTTTTGTTCTGTTTTTTATTTTAGTGTTTTGTGTTGGGGGGTGTTCTAAATGGTCTGGGGGAGGAAGGATACAAAGTCTGGATCAAAATACATACTTTGTACACAGTTGTATACAAATCTCAAAGTTTCAAATTATAAATTACCAAATTATAGCAGAAAACTACATAGCAGAAAAATGGTCAGCTCAATTATAAATGATTCTGAAATTTGTTTCTTGTCTATGAAAGTACACCCCAGCTACTTTGTATGCTGGTGTCTGGATTATGGGAAGTTGGAGAAATATGACCAATCCTGGTATTAAGTACAAATTTTGTTAAATTAAATATTAATAAAAATGAATTTTTCTCTTTCTATTTATGATAAATAAAGCTTTGGTTTGCCTGTATAAAATTTTAACTTGACTTAATTCTTGTCTTTTCTCTATGACTGTTAGTTTTTGTGTGCCCCGGGACCTTGAAAGCAATTGTGGACTCACCATCTATATATGAAGCTGAGCAAAAGGCAGGTGCTTGGTGCAAGGATCCACTTCAGGCTGCAGATAAAATTTATTTTATGCCCTGGACTCCCTACCGCACTGACACTTTAATAGAATTTGCTTCTTTAGAAGATTTTCAAAACAGTCGCCAAACAACAACATACAAACTACCAAACCGTGTAGATGGTACTGGATTTGTGGTATACGATGGTGCTGTCTTCTTTAACAAAGAAAGAACGAGGAATATTGTGAAATTTGACTTGAGGACTAGAATTAAGAGTGGAGAGGCCATAATTAATTATGCTAACTATCACGATACCTCGCCCTATAGATGGGGAGGAAAAACTGATATCGACCTCGCAGTGGATGAGAATGGTTTATGGGTCATTTATGCCACTGAGCAGAACAATGGAATGATAGTGATTAGCCAACTCAATCCATACACTCTTCGATTTGAAGCAACCTGGGAGACTGTCTATGACAAACGTGCTGCATCAAATGCTTTTATGATCTGTGGAGTTCTTTATGTGGTCAGGTCAGTTTATCAAGACAATGAAAGTGAAACAGGCAAGAATGCAATTGATTATATTTATAATACACGATTAAGCCGAGGAGAATATGTGGATGTTCCCTTCCCTAACCAGTACCAGTACATTGCTGCAGTGGATTATAATCCAAGAGATAACCAACTCTATGTGTGGAACAATAACTTCATTTTACGATATTCTCTGGAGTTTGGTCCACCTGATCCTGCCCAAGGTAAGCATGCTTGCTAATGTTTTCTGTTTGTGAATAGCTTACTTAAAAAAAAATTAAATTTTTTTAATCATTTTTATTTTGTTACTGTTAATGCACAAAAGAAAGCATGGTGTCATTTCATGTTTGTTCTGTGGTGTTTCCATTTTGTTTTATTTTGGACTTTATTTTTTTCCCTGAATTTCTATAAATGTTGGCTTCAAAAACTCACCACTAGTCAGTCAGTCAGTGCAACTTTTCATTGTTGAAGACCTAACAGCAACTGTAAACCTGTCCAATTCTTCTTGCTACCTGACTTCTGAATTTATTGCAATCTTTGTGAATAACTTTTAATTTCTTGACACTTGTGGTTAAAGGAAATGTGTTATGAAATTCCCCCCAAATTGCTGAGTTTGATGAACAATAGCAAGTGTTATGAAATCTGGGTGTCTACGCTCAGAATTGAGAGGGCATCCCCAAACATCTTAAGAAATTAACATGCAGACATGCACTTTTCTATTTTTTGATAAATTTGTGATCATTTTAACTCAGTATTTCTATGACATGGATTAAATAATAATTGATCCCTAGTGATAATTTGTTTTTTTGTTTGTTTGATTTTTTTGGTTTGGTTTTTAGGTTTTACTTTTTTTTGGTTTTTGGGCCACACTGCATTGCCCAGGGGTAACTCCTGGCTCTGTGCTCAGAAATCGCTCCTGGCAAGAATGGGGACCATCTGGGATGCCAGAATCAAACCCAGGTTTGTCCTGGGTCTGCCACATACAAGGCAAATGCCGTATCACTGTACTATCTCTTCGCGTGCCCCCCACCCCCAATTTTTTTCTTTGGTTTTGGGGCCACATCTGGTACTACTCAGGGTTTACTCCTGGCTCTGCACTCAGAAATCACTCTTGACAGGCCCCAGAGCAACCATCCTGAGTCTGCTTCCTGCAAGGCAAATGCCCTGCAACTGTGCTACCACTGCTCCAACTCCCTGAGTGATAATTTGTAAAGATAAATTTGTGAGCGTTTTAAAACTAGTCTTCTCAATAGAAAAGTTTATAGAGGATCATCACTTTAAAAAGTTACTTATAAGCCTTTGGGAATTTATTATTTTACACTGTTTCAATTCTGTGGAAAACAGTTTTGTTGTTTTGACATTTTTGTTTGTTTAGTTTTGAATTACACCCAGTGGCACTTTGGGGTTAATCCTAGCTCTGCACTCTGGAATCATTCCTTGCAAGCTCAGACCATATGGGATACTAAGGATTGAACCCAGATTGTTTGTGTGCAAGGCAAACATCCCACTCGCTGTGCTATCATATCACTCTGGCTTCCTGGAAAACATTTTTGGATAAAAAATTTCAATGAATATTGGTTTAAAATAAATTTTTTGCTTATTTAAGAGTATGCTCATTAGATACTATTTTAAGAGGCCATACTAATTATATTTTC
>PVKC010047408.1:0-11057 GCA_004027635.1 Crocidura indochinensis | reverse complement strand
CTTACCTCCATGCTATCTCCCGGGCCCCTCACTTTACTTTCTTAAGGTTAAATGTTTGGAATTTACATTGCTTTTCCTTCAGGAATTATTTTGATATTTGTATTTGGTTTCATAACCATTATCCAAACAATGATTTAGACATTAGTTATTCTTTACTGGCTTTATTACTCATGGTTGTTCCTTTTATATCTTTTCTTCCATTCTTGGGCTCTTTATTTGACTCATTAGTTCTCGGTTGATTGCTGGACCTTTTGGAGCATTGTTTTTTATGCAGATTTGATGAGTCCCTACATGTCTGAGAATGCTTTCTCTTGACCATATATGAATGATATTATAGTTATGTACAGAATTCATCTCCAGTACTGATTCTCAAGGCTCTGCAGACATTGCTTCATTGTCTTTGAGGCTAGAATTTCAGAAGTGAAGTCTAGACCAAGCCAGTTTTTTTCTCTCTCTTAGAATCTGTTTCTTTCCTATTTAAATACTGAAAATGATTTATTTTCCTTTGCCCTTGAAACTTGAGAATCTACCTCTTCACCATGATGACTCACTTTCCATCACATTGGAGAGAAAAGAATTGCTCCTACTAATTTTTGATTATTGGTATAGTATAGTACAGGAAGTAATTCCATAAAATAGTTAACTAGAACATTTTAATTAGCAAATAAAATTTCTATTAGTGACTGGCTCAGTAAATATATATATATATATATTGGCACAATGTGTATGTTGCCTAAATTACAATTAAAAATGAACAAATGTTTCTCCTGTGCCTTTTATTTTTACATCTCTATTATACAAACATTGTATCACCTACATTGTCCATAATCCGTACATTTTTTTTTTTGGTTTTTTGGGCCACACCCGGTGACGCTCAGGGGTTACTCCTGGCTATTCGCTCAGAAGTCGCTCCTGGCAGGCACGGGGGACCATATGGGGAACCGGGGGATCGAACCGCGGTCCGTCCTAGGTTAGCGCAGGCACCTTACCTCCAGCGCCACCGCCGGCCCCCAATCCGTATATTTTTTACATCCTTCTATTTATCGATCATTGTGGAACCTACATCCAACTGTATTGGGGAGTGGGACACTTGATACCAACCTAGAATCTAGCCTAGGACCTTGCACACCTGTGCTACCCTTTGAGCCATCTCCTTCACTCTCTTACATCTCTTTAGCCTTATCTTCTAATATCCGATATAACTTTTCAAGATAATTCTCTCTCTTTATCTGATTTGCTGCTTTTGGTACATTATATATGTAAGTTTTTATAATAGTGATGTTTCATATAAAAGCAAACTTGTCCATTGAGAATATTCTGTTCTCCTAGAGGCAATGAAAACTATAAAGAGGGTTAATGTTCTATTTCATCTCACTTTGTTTAGTTTGCTCTTGTTTTTTGCAAGAACTCCATTCCACAGGGGACATTAGTTGCAGGTCTTTGGAAAAGTCTTTATAGAAGCCAGATGTCTCCTCTGAAAGACCTCCAGCAAGAATCCTCTTCATATTTCCTAAGTTTCTGGGTGTCCCATCTCAGCAACCTTGTGAGATGAGTGAACTTTCATTTCACCATGATATAGATAGGATAGCTTGTGAGTCAGGTCCAAAATGGCACTGTGGCTATTCCCTGTGCCCTGGGGCCTTTAACCTGGGAGAAACCTACCATCATTCTACAACCCTGAAGCAAGGTCCCGAAAAGGAGGAAATAAAGGTTCCTGGTAATTGTCAAAGACAACTTCCTAGAACTGAAGAGATACACCAACCTAAGTTCAAATTTTTCAGTACTGGAGTCTGCTAGGAGTCATTCCTGAGTACAGAGTCAGGAATAGGCCCTAAGCATTCTGAATGTTAAACAAACAAAACAAAGCAAAACAGGGGCGGCCAGAAATACAGAGTGGCAGGTAGGGTTACTTACTCTGCTCCATAAAGGGACAAGCAAGCAGCACCAGGAGGGATTCCTGAGTGCAGCAACCCAGTAACACTATCATTAGGTGTGGCCCCCAAATCCAAACAAACAAAAGACAGCACCCTCCAAAAAAAGACAATTGCCCAGCCTGTGTGCATGCTACATAGAAGCTGATCTTCTTGACCTGTGAGACCTCCTAAAGTTAGCAGCCCCGTATAGGCTAAAGGATCACTCTCAGGGGTGTTGAGGAGAGAGTACAGCAGGTAAGATGCTTGCCTTGCATGCATCAGACATGAATTTGATCCCTTGTACTGCATATAGTCCCATAAGCCTGCCAGAACTTATTTCTGAGGAGCCAGGATCATGCCATAAGCACCATTTGGTATTACTAAAATAAGTAAATAAAGTCACTCTCAGGAGGGCCCCCAGTCAGCTTGTTCCTGCTATTTCCCTCTTAAATTGCTGAGGTGCAGAAAGAGCAAATGAGTACACAGATTTTATTGATTTATCCACTGAATTCTAAGTAATTGGTGAGGTCGAAACAGTTAACTGATCCAGCTCCCTACTTGTGAACATCTAGGTATTCTTAAATAGATGCTATTTTCTTCATTGACCCAGTGCTTCTATTTGAGATTCTAGAGACTAATAGGTAATCCTCTATTTAACTCTTTTATGAGAGAGACAGAGACAGAGACAGACAGAGAGAGACAAAGAGAGAGAGATGTAGAAGGCAGAACTGGGACGGAACTGTATTTTTTTCATAAGATCTATTTGTTGAGAAGCACAAAAGTTTCTATGGCAAAGCAAACCTCTACCTGCTCTCACACATTAGAATCAGCAAGCTCTGAAGCTCTCCTTTCCATCATAAATGACAGCCATGGGCCACAGTGTTGGTCTTCCTTACTTGCCTATGTCTCCCTGATACCTACATGGTCTTCCGCCTCCCTGGGGGTATCACCCCCATCCAGTGATTACAAATTACAGATAAATAGATGTAATTCAAGAATCGAGTACCTCCACTCTTATCTATTGATCTTCAAAAATTAACTCTCTAATCCACAAAGTATGCACTATTTTCAATTATAGAAGCAGAGCAATATCAGGAATTAAGGTATCAAAGAATCTCGGTAATATCAGGAAAGAAAAAATTTCTGGAAATTATCTGACATGGATTTGCAAAGTGGAACATTCACAGTTGAGTGCTCTCCAACCTATCTGCAAGGAAACTGGAACTTGGTTGCTGACACTTTTATGTGCACAGCAGGCTGAATGCAGGAGAAAAAAAATTAAGTGTCCTTTTTCTATCAAGTGGATGAATAGAGGAACAACACAAGTGAGAAGAGAAAACTACAGGCTGGGGCCCAGGAGACAGCATGGAGGTAAGGCGTTTGCCTTTCATGCAAAAGGTCATCGGTTCGAATCCCAGTGCCCCATATGGTCCCAGCATGGAGCCAGGAGTAACCCTTGAGCACTGCCGGGTGTGACCCAAAAAAAAAAAAAAGAGAGAGAGAGAAAACTACAGGCTGGAGATAATATAGAAGGTAGAGCATTTGCCTTGCATGTGACCAGCCCAGGTTCGATTCTGGAACCCCCTAAAGAATAAGACCGAAGTATGATCAGGTATGGCCCCTAAACTAATACACACACAAAGTAAGGAAGAACTGCTACTCAATTCTATGTGGTTGTGTGTAATTTCAAAATTTATACCTTGGACATTATGGGCAGAGCAATAGTATATAGTGGGTAGGGTGCTAACCATGCTGTAGCCAATTCAGGTTGAATCCCAAGTACTACATATGTTCCCCCAAGTTTATCAGGACAAATCCCAAAGCTCAGAGACAGGAGTAAATTTTGAGCACCTCTGGGTGTGGCCTAGAAAACCAATCAAAACAAATTATTCATACTGTGGAGCCAAAGAGGCAAATGAAAGAAGGACTCTATTTACAGTCCCCGATGGCAGGCAGCAGGAACTGTTCTTTGGCTGAGCGCTTCCCCCAAAGTGGGAAATGGTGAGACACTTCAAACTGAGGAGAAGCCTTAAAGTGAGCTCCGCCGGGTCGGTGCCAGCCCTCGAAAGTTCATTTTCTCCCGCTGACTGGGTGTTCCAGGGTATTTACATGGTTATTCTTTAGCATGTCCCCATTCCTATTGGTCAATATGAAGCAGCTTTAGTAGATAACAAGGTGAAAGGGCTAAACAATTTTATGAGTCCGGAATCTACCAGCACTTATTCCAAAACTGAGTCCTCTTTCTCTCCAATCACGGGGCAGCTATCTCTCCCTACTTGTTTCCCCCTACCTCTCAACACTTGTTCATTGATTTCTGCAAGGTTCCAAGATTTTAAAAGCTCTGGGTCTAGCTAGATGGGCACTAGATTGATACCTCTTAGACCAAAGTTTTGTCTTCTCAGGCATGCTTGCTTCTCAAACATGAGACAGTGAATTCCTTCTCTGCATAAGCTAGTAAGAGTGGAGTTTCTGCCATTTGCAATGAAAGGGATTATGAATAGTATATAGGGTTTGTTTGTGGAGTGAGTTTCAAAAGGCATAGTTCTTGTTTTGTTTTGTTTTGGGGCCACACCTAATAGCACTCAGAAGTTATTCCTGGCTCTGGGCTCAGAAATCATTCCTGGCAAACTCAGGGAACCATATAGGATGCCAGGAATCGAGCCCAAGTCTGCCACATGCAAAGTAAATGCCCTTACCTGTTGTGCTATCTCTCCAGCCCTCAAAAAGCACCATTCTTACATGTGTAAAAAAAGAGTTGAGAATTTTTATCCAGATCATCTTAAGTGGCTCATATTCTAGCAGTGTACTCGTTTGCTGACTTGGGACTCAGACAGCAGGGGCCAGTGAGTAGACACTAGTTTGAGAAGCAGAGTTCATGAAGAGTTCTGTCCTCTACAAGCTGGCTGACCACGAGCAGGTCACTATCCTCCAGGGCTCAGCCACATCATCTGTCAAGTGGAAAGTTCAGGCCAAATGAAGCTCCCATCCATCTTACTGTCATGCTTGCTACTTGCTAAGCATTCAGAGCACAAAGGTCACTTAGATGTGGTCTGGAGCCTGTGGCCCCCTTGAGAAAACAAAGTGATGTAGCTCATGGTCAGGAATCAGTAGTGGGGACGCCAACTGGCTAGAGGAGTGAGAGTCACCATGCTCCTAGCCATGAATGTTTGCTTTGTGGGAAGACTTAAGGCTGTTGGGACAACTGGCTGCAGCAGTCCGTGGATGGGAACTCGGGCGGCTCTGCACCAACCATTCCTTTTTATCTAGCCACTGGCAGGGTGTTGGTGATCTGGTCAGTCCAGAAGCTGGTGGTTTGGGGCTGGGCTAGAAGAGGGAGTG
Source organism: Crocidura indochinensis (assembly GCA_004027635.1). NCBI lineage: Eukaryota > Metazoa > Chordata > Mammalia > Eulipotyphla > Soricidae > Crocidura > Crocidura indochinensis. The sequence goes on along the minus strand of PVKC010047408.1, from coordinate 5,805 downwards.
AGAGAGTAAGAGTCAAAACTCTGATTATCCAAAACATGGACTGGCCTCCCAGTGAGGACATTGACCTCCTGCAGGACCCCCCAAAACTATTCAGAGGAATCAGTCATAGTAGGAGAGCTACCTGATCCAGTGGGGAAGTGAATAGGTACCTCTGACCAGATACCCCAGAAATTTCACAGCACCAAATTCCTCTCCTGAATGTCCCTCTAACCAACTGACCCCTTCTGGAACAGATGACAAAGACTTACATGCAGCTGTTGGCCTCTGCTGGAACTTTCTTGGAGTCAGCTGGCCCAGTAGGTCCAGCAGTGGGTATGATCTGTCCCTCCTTCTGGTCTACTGAACACATGGGATTGTCTTTTCCTGAACTGGAATGCTCCTTGCCCCATGGTCCTGTGACAATTTCCCATTCACTTTCCTTTGAGATCCTACAGGTCTCATGTTTTGGAACCAAAACTAAGAGCCTCACAGCAGGAGGACTTGGTCACCTAGAGGGAATAGAGCTGCATTCAAGTCAGCCAATATCATCTTAGAAGCTTTTCTCCCATGTGATATTCTCCTTGTGCCCCACAATCACCCACAGGGTAGACACATGTGTCTATGTCGTTATAGCCCCCACCTTCCTTGACATGGTCATATGAACCTTGAGGGACAGTTTACTTTCCCCTGGAGCAGCCAAAGATCAATATCTAAGACCAAAGGACAAAGCTAAACAGGGCTTCTGGGGGGTTTCAATGGAACCCCAGAAACCATCAATACCTGGAGCCAGAGCATTTCTGGACTCAGCTGAACTAGGAAGTACAGGTGCTAGTTCCTGTTCCTGATAAAGAAAAGTCTGTTCTGACACACTTGATGCTCTGCTCTCCCAGCTGGCACTTTCACCTTTGGTCCTTCACCCTGACCTACACAGCACCTGTAACCTTGGCCTCAGACACACAGGATACCTGTTCTAAACATAGTCTGCAGCTCCAAAACAGGGGTGAAGCCAATCTCTCTATCCCAGGGGACATTGGAAGTCCCTCAATCCTATCTGGGGAACTCAGTTCTCTCTGACCACACAGATGCCTTCCTACCCAGGTGTCTCATTGGATGAAATGGCCATACTTGCCTCTTTAGACTTCATCTGGGCTTGAGATCACTATGTCTCCTGCACTTGAAAGTGTGTGATATTCTCCACAAAATAAAACAAAAAACAGAGGATCGGGCTTATTAGGGTTTGGGGAATAGTGAACCCTGCCACATGGAAAAATAAGAGTAGCTTTTTTTCCATCCTATGACACTAAGACTGGGGTCTACTAACTCCATAATGCCAAGAGGTCTGGAGCGTAGTTTTCAGCTAAAGAGAGGAAGAAACTCACTCATTGTCTGTCATAAGCCAAGCACATGCTCTGTTTTGTCAGGTTCCAAAGAAGCCCTGGCATCATTGATTTTTAGTCAGTGTAGGCCTCATTGCTAGGGTGATCACATCCAGGACAGAAGCACTTGCTTCAGGAAGGACCCCCCAGAAGAGGCGTTCTGCCTGCTTCCCAGTCCTCACCCTTCAGCATGTCCTGACAGGGACAAGAAGGCGGCAGGGAAACTAGTCATCCTCTTTGTGAGTCAGGTCTTTGGCAGACAGCCCCTAGCCCCAGGGCTTCTCTGACTCAGCTGACTGACAGACAGGCCACGGACAGACAGGAGGCAGTGAAAGTGCCCAGAAAGGATGGCATCAAGAAATCCTTCGAGATCTAGCTCTGTAACCACTCCTCCATAGGGCAGGTTTTGCAACCTGCAGGATGCAAAAAAGCACCTCATTCCCTATCACAGAAGAAGGGCAAGTGGGGGTCCAGGGCCTCTTCACTCAAACACAGGGCAGAAGTCCTTCAGAGGAGAGGGCCCTCTTAGAGGGTGGGGCTGCTGAGGAAAGATCACTTCCTGGCCCTCAGCCCTTCCGCACCCAGTTGGCCCCACCCTGTAGCCACTTCGATCACTGACGACTTGGGGCCAGCCCTGACCCCCGGGTCGTTTTCTTAAGCCCGTGTATGTGCCTCATCCACGTCCCCAACCTGTTTGAACGCTGTCTGTCAGTTTGGCCCCTCAGGACACACCTTATGCTCATCTGCTCTGTGAGCCCACACATGCCCTGACACTTCATGTCACTCCTCCAATCGCTGCTGAGGAGTCCACAGGATCACCTCAGCTTCTCCATCCTGAAAAGGGGCTGCACAAAGAAGTTCTTCCTCTGCCATTTGAGTCCTAAAAGAACCCTTACTGTCCCTTAGCAAGCCTCTTCTCTGCCACCCTACAGGAGGGAAGAAAGGAGGCTGAATTTATAGCTTCTGACCCTGTGCCCAGATCCATGGGGCAGCCATCTCTCCTACCTCAACCTCTCATCCTCTGTGGTCTCTGCAGGAGGTAAGAGAGAGACACTTTGCTATGAGCCCCACACAAGTCTTCTCAGCTTCTCCTGAGGCAAGGAGAAAGCCTCCTGAGAAAGCTAAGAAGCATCCTCTGGGTGAGGACTTGGACTTTTTCACTAAGGAAAACTGGACATGCTGCTTCGAGCTTTGGTTTCCTTCTCTATACCACGCATTCTGGGGCCTGGAAAGCAGAAAACATGAGTAAATCTTTGACTATCGTTGACATAAATGTAAGAGCATCAACTCCTGACTTTGACAAAGCTCTAGACTATTTTCTTTTTAAAGCTTTGGAAATTATGAATTCTCTCCTCACATAAATATGACAGAAATGGGACTAGTTGTGTGAAGAACCTAACCTTAGACCTGGGGTTTAGAGTGCTGTCTCTGATGGCAAATTGATAGTTCTGGGCTAGGGCTTGGGGATTGGCCCACCTTCATGGCCCCTCTGTTCTGTAGTTGAATGCTTTTCAGGTTCCATTGCCTACACACCATGAAATTGGACAGGGCACAAAGGAGTTTTGATCTCTGCTAGCTAGATCCTGGGCCAGACAGTAAGTAACTCCTCTGGAAGAGCTGAAGGAAGGGGGGCCGGGCGGTGGCGCTGGAGATAAGGTGCCTGCCTTGCCTGCGCTAACCTAGGACGGATCACGGTTCGATCCCCTGGTTCCCCATATGGTCCCCCGTGCCTGCCAGGAGCGACTTCTGAGCGAATAGCCAGGAGTAACCCCTGAGCGTCACCGGGTGTGACCCAAAAACCAAAAAAAAAAAAAAGCTGGGGAAAGGCCTGTGAGTATGCTGCTCCCTCTTATCTCCCTAATTGAAGGGCCCCCAAAATGCCTGGCACTCCATAGCTCCTTGGCCCAAGCAACAATAGGTGGCATGGGGTATCCTCAGAGTTCACTGGGTTCAGGTCCTACTTCTCACTGACCTGGCATTTCTTGACTGGGACAAATGTCATGTTCTGTGGTATTATGTTTGTGTATGTGAACTACAACAAACCAACAGAAACACATAAGATAAAAATATACAAATACATAGAATGCAACCAACTTAAGTGTGCAAATGAATGCAGAACAGACATATGTCAGGCTGGAGCAGTGGAGCCAGGAGTAATGCATCTGCCTTGCCTGTGCTAGCCTAGAATGGACCGCGGTTTGATCTCCCGACATCCCATATAGCCCCCAAGTCAGGGGTGATATCTGAGCTCATAGCCAGGAGTAAACCCTGAGTGTCACCGGGTGTGGTGCAAAACAAAACCAAAACAAAACAAAAAGAACACACATATATCTAAAATATCTCTAAGTCAAACACAGCAGCAAGGGTTTCCTCTATTTAAATATGTGGCACAGAGAGCAGTAAAATGAAGTGCCCACAGAGTATCCCCAGGTTCTCAGGATTCTCCAGTTTGGATGCTGGAGTAGAGGGAACAGTTATATATGGCTTTGGTGGGAAAATTCCCATTCTTTCTGGCTATGCTCGGAAGCTTCCACAGCCAATATCCAACATTTCAATGGCCCAGCTCCTAGCACCTGAAGCATGCGGTCACATAGCAGTCTTGCCACAGCTCCTCCAAATTTTACACTGCTCACAGTATAGAAGGAGCCTAGCAACCCTTATAAGAATGATGTATATAAAATCAATGAATGGAAACAATAGCCCTTGGGTACTAAAGAGGTGCCTGGGCCTTCCCCAGACCCAGGATAACAGAGAGCATGGAGAGAGCATGGAATGAAGCCAGGGTATAAGTCAAGGCTGATCTTCTTTAACAATGACTCCAGGTGCTTCAAAGGGAAAAAAGATGGGAGAGGTACACACTGCCTGCCCTCAAGTTCTCCTGAACCCTCCACATGATCTACGTGAGGCCATCACAGTCACTCTGCCCCTCCTGTCTATGACTTCAGCACCACCCAGCAGGAAAGTTCAGGTAGACCTGGGATGAGGGCAAGAGGCCCCACCACAGAGGCTGCTGCTCTTGTTTACACCAAGAGCAAGCAGGAGAAGGCATCTGCATCTTCCACCCAGCCCACAGCCTGGAGGTTGGGTTGAACAGGGGCAGGACTGGGTGTTCAGGGTCAAGGCATGACTCTGTTTCCTGTTTTAGAGGCAATGATGGGACTTTCAACCTTATACAATATTCCTGTATCCTATGACATCTCTGTTATCAGCTCAAAAGCTCTGGAGTGGGAGTGCAGAACTTTAGTGGATCATATTCAGGTCCACCTAGAAATCTCATATCCACTGACCTTGGGCATTAGTGTTTTGGAACACAGGCCTTATACTGGTGAAGTTAGGAACCTTCTGGGTATGTGGGCAGGGGAGCACTTTACTCAGCAGCAAGCTCTGAGTGAGTCTCACCTGAAACCCTGTGCCTTTGAAATCATCCCAGCAAGCAGGAGCACCCTTTCCTATGACAGCTAGATGGTTTGCCCAGCCTGCTGGAACCTGTGGGGAGCGTGGGGGGCAAGGAGGAAGCAGGTAAATTTGAATAGGGACATCAGAAAGGAAACAAGCAGAAAAGATACGTTTAAAAACATGTTCCACATCAATTTATGAGACTAATAGCACCTTAATACCCAAATCAGGCTCAGCAGAAAGAAAGAAAACTGTTGATCATTATCTCTTGACATTGGAGGCAGAAATTCCTGACAAAATATCATTATAGGCAGCTCAAGTGATTCAATCACAAGTACCATGTTTCCCCTGAGGCCCTGACTGTCTACTACCAACAGGCCTCACCTGGCCAAATCTTGTAGGGAGTGGAACTAGACTGGAAGAGGCCCCTATTCACATTATATGCATCCATACATATATGTTCATAGATAATCCCCAGCACAGGACACTCAGGACCACTTGACTTCATTAGTAAACGATGCGACATGTTTAAAGAATTAATACCAATCCTCTTCAAATCTTCCCCCTCAAAAAATTGAAGAGGAGGGGCCGGAGCGATAGCATGTAGGTAGGGCCTTTGCCTTGCATGCAGAGGATGGTGGTTCAAATCCCAATATCCCATATGGTCTCTTGAGCCTGCCAGGAACAATTTCTGAATGTAGAGTCAGGAGTCACCCCTGCGTGCTGCCAGGTGTGACCAAAACACAAACAAACAAAAAATTGAAGAGGAGGGAATAACTCCAAACTCATCCACCCTGTTTTGGGTTTTGTTGTTGTTATTGTTGTTGTTGTTTTCCACATCTGGCCACATTCAAGGGTTCCTGGATCTGCTCTGAGAAATCACTCCTGGCAGGCGTGGGGGACCAGATGGGGTGCCAGGAATCGAACAGGGGTCCATTTGGGGCTGGCTGCATGCAAGGCAAATGCCCTGCCACTGTGCTATCGTTCCAGTTACTACTAGACTGATACCAAAGTCAGGCACTAGGAAAAAAGGACAGATTAGTATTCCTCATGA
>PVKC010047407.1:0-11050 GCA_004027635.1 Crocidura indochinensis | reverse complement strand
CTTTAAAACAACAGTTTTTGTTCTAAGTAGTCGCTTGATGTTTTAAATTTAAATTACTTTTCTTCTTGTTCTATGCCTCTTACAGCATGTTGCTATTTTTACTGTCCTAAACAAAGTTTCCTTTTCTTTTCTGGTCCCTTGGCAATGGAGCACCAAACTCCCCTATTAGGAATAAAAGAACTGCTGCTTGCAACCAACGAACCACCCACTTGAATCAGTCTCTTTGGTTGGGGTCTTGGCTCAAGGACCTGGCTCTTTTGACCTGCAGAGGACCATTGACTTCCTGACTGCCCTGCACCGATCATTTTTTATCATCAGCTGAAATCCTTCAGATATCTGCTACCTGAAACTTAATCAGCAGTGTTGAACAATACTTGGATACTGTTATTCTTACTCCCCCATTTATTTTTTTCTACAGTAAAGAGAGGAAATATAAGAAAACAGACACTTTTTTGGCCCCTGGTTAGCCATAGGTGCTATTATCCCTTTAAGGGGAAGATGTCAGTTACAGATGCCTGCCCCTTGTAACTGCTGCTGGTATATAAATCCCAGGCTGAAGTGCTAGAAGCCTCTGCCCCCCTGCCGGATTGACCTGGCTGGATGGTCACTGCCGAATTAATGGAGAAAATGTTTGCCAAACTCCGGCTCCTGCCGCCTTGTATTGCCTCCCTACTGTTCTGGGCCTGACAATACTGAACAAAAGTAGATGCACTGTGTATATTGGGGAGACAAGTGAAGACCATCATTGCCAGAGAGAATAATCTGATAAAATTATGTGATGTGGGAGAGTGAACAATCTGACTTTATTTCAAGAGACCCAGAAGCCTTTCTTTACTGACCTTGCATCCATCATGAGAAACCATCAGACTTATTCATTAAGGTCAGCATTTATCTATTCTTTATCTATTTATCTATTATCTATTCTTTCACTAATATGTCATTGGATTATAAATTAGGAAACAAGAAACAATGGGTGGAAAGATAGAAGCAGAATTAAGGTACTTGTCTTGCATGCAGTCAGCCCTATCTGGTAACTCCCTAGCTCTTCATATGATGGTCTCAAAGAGTGACCTCTGAGCACAGTGCCAGGTATAGCCCTGAGTACTGACAGATGTGACCATAAACCAACCATAAAATACCAGAAAATCTAAAATATTCTCAATTAATATCTTACATACACAGATGTAAGTTATTTAACCAAAATCATGCAAATTGTAAACTTCTTGAGCTCTGATCTAAAAAAGCAAGGCTTAAAGAGGAATAGAAATATTTCAGTGATTCCATGTTCATCATTCAGTTACACAATATCAATACCATTGGTGACTGCTCCCTGATTCTATAAAGATGTAACATCTCCTATTTTATCAGAAAATCATTTTGTGATGTTCTACTCACAGAATAAAAAAAACTTGCAAAAGCTCAACTAAATCTCATTTTGTATCTGCAAGTTTGCCTAAAATTAGTGAACTCTGAACAGAAATACTGAAGATTAACAGATCCCTGGGTGTGTTTGTGTGTTGCCTATGTGTGCATATTTGTGCATGCACACATGACAGGATTCAGGCATGATAAACTAGCAGGCAGTAGTTGTCCATTAAAAACACTAACCCGGGGGCGGGCAGTGGTGCTGGAGATAAGGTGCCGGCCTTGCCTGCACTAACCTAGGACGGACCGCAGTTCAATCCCCCGGTTCCCCATATAGTCCCCCGTGCCTGCCAGGAGCGACTTCTGAGCGAATAGCCAGGAGTAACCCCTGAGCGTCACCAGGTGTGCCCCCCCCCCAAAAAAAAAAACAACACTAACCCTCTAACCCTCTTTCCTTTAGAACTTGAGCTCCCAATATGGACAAAAAGTTTTTATGAAATGAAAAAATTTTACATTCCAATCACTAAGTAAAGTTCAAGAAGTGTGTTTAATAAGTTCAACAAGGAAAGTAAATAAAGTTCAATAGGTCAGCTAATAGAATGGGTTCAATGGGAGTATTGGCAAGCCATACTAACTGGAATCCATTTCCATTATTCATCTTTTACTTAGTCGTTTTCACCTCTCCATCAGGGTCAGCATCTTGACAAAGGCTTAGGTAATCACTTCAGTTTCCATCCATTTTCCTCTCACACTAAAATCCTGCTTAGTCAATGTCTATGCCACACATTAGGCACCTAGTCACTCATAGTTGTATCTCTTTTACTTAAACACTCATATCCTGTCTATAAAATAAATGGTTTCTTGGATTCCACACTGTTTTTACCATAGCAGATTACATAGTCCACACAAACAGAAACAGTAGGCCCTCAAAGTACTTGCAAGTTCCTGAATTTTAATAAAAGTAATAATTGGGGCCAGAGCTATAGTGCAGCTGTGGGGCATTTGCCCTGCATGTGACTGACCCAGGACAGACCATGGTTCCATCCCTGGCATCCCATATGTTCCCCTGAACCAGGAGCAATTTCTGAGCACAGAGCTAGGAGTAACCCTTGAGCATCACTGTGTGTGGCCCAGAAACCAAAAAAAAATGTGATAATACTGAAGCTAGAGAGATAGTAAGTACAGTGGACAAGGTACTTATCTTGCAATGCAACCAACTTGTGTTTGATCTGTGACACCCCATATAGTTCCCTGAGTCCTACCATAGGAATGACCCTTTAGCTCAGAGTCAGAAGTAAGGCCTCAACTCTGCTGAGTATGCCCCTAAATTAAACAAACAAAATGAAGTGACAGCATCATTCTTTATCCCCAGAGCAAATGGGATTTGTTTAAGTAACTCTAATCCCAATCAGTTTGGGAAGAGGTATTTCTTCCCTTGCCCATACAGCCAGTTAAAGATGACATTGTCAGTTTTGCTGCTTTGAACCCCAAAGACCCAGAAACATGCATATGCTTGAATATATTCAAGCAGATTCTGGAATTTCAGAACCAGATGACATTCCAGGGGCTTAGTCCTGGGGTCCTACAACTTACCTCTGGATGCAGGATGGTTTACAAGAGGATGTTGGCGTTGCCTTTTCCCCCAGAGACTCTGGACAAGCTTCCAAAAGAAGGGCTGGTGCCCTAGATGGATGAGCAGGGCACACTGCAGAAGGGGACTCCACTTTCTGAAACTCACTTCTATGGACTCAGTTCTGAAGCGGAGGGGGCTATTAAGGCCAGTTTGCTGCTACTTTGTAGAGGAAAGTAGCCCTTAAAATGAGACGTCTTCTTAAAAGAGAGGAGGGTATGTTTGAGAGGTCTTCATTCTCTTTGCTCAGCACAGGAGAGTGCAAATGCTCCTGGTAAGTCCAAGGCTGAAAGGACACAAATGCTTCCAGCTGAATGGACACCCGCTGTCCCACAGGCTGCTCACCTTGGCTCATTCAAGTCCTGATTCCTGGGGGCCAATCAGCCCTCTGCTTAGGAGTCTGCCGTCAGCTTCCCCAGAAGCCCTTTACCATGCCATCTGGAGCGGGGGAACAAGTTCCCAACTCCCTTGCCAGAATTCTGCTGTGAGATCTGCCCACAACCCCTCGCCTCCATCCTGCTCACGCATCTCAAGCTCACCCTGCACCAGCCAGAGAAAATGCATGCTGCTAGCGACAGCATCTATCTGTTTAGGCAGAGAAACTGATGACATTTAATATTCCCACACATTACAAACATTCCCTGCACTTACATAGTATAGAATCCTCTGGAATCCATCAAGTTCAGTGGAAAAAAAAAAAAAGACAAGTGCCAAAAGCTCATCAAAGCCAGAAGCTCCCTCATAGTCTAAACAATTTTTGCTCATTTACTTTCCAAATCATTCTCAAGTCCCTCCCCTTCTCTTCATCTCTGTGTGAAAAATCACACACATGTCTCTCTTTTTTCTAACCCAGGCTTCACCTTTCCCCACCAGCCCATCCTAAAAAGCAAATTGCTCCTAAGTTTCTCTAGTAGCTCTAAACATTTTGATGGCTCCTGCTCGACCCTACTTTCTGTTTATTCATAAAACATTATGGGGATGTGCTTATTCCTTCACTCACTCCAACCCACCTTCAAGACCCCCTTATGCCTCAGATTTTCCAACAAATATTCCCTTAGGGAGAATTAAAAAAATCTGATTTCCTCTGCACTACGTACTCATCAAGAGGCACTTTCAAGAATATATTGTTTTAAACCTAGTTTCTTCCCTGCATTGAGACTGTGGTGAACATTTTATGTATCTCTGGTGATGAATTCCAAGCAGGGTTTCTGTATGTATGCAAAATAAATGAAGGTATGCTGCTCAAAAAAGGTACTTTTTTTGGTATGGGGGAATCCTTTCTTCTGGGGCTCCCACTCTCAATGGCTGTTCCTGTTTGCTGGTTGGTTTTTCAGGGAATAGAACCCTGAGTCTATGCAAACCAAGTGCTCTACCACTGAACTTTACCCCCAACCTGTGGTACTCACTTTAGAGAGAGACAGTGGTACCCAATGTATGGGCACTATGTGAGGGGTGACAGGCAGGACAGCTCCCAAATTCTGCAGCCTTTAGGCTGTCCCTGGAGGAGGGTGGGGTAGCAGACAGAGCCCAGAGAAGTCACAAAGGCTACAATTAAACTGTGAATGGTTGCCTGCCTCCCAGGAAGGCAAATGGACCCAAACCAAAGGATTATGGAGGGCATGATTATCCCCCCACAAGGATTCTCTGAAGGTACAGAATAGTTCAATGGAGAGGGCTGCATCTCAAAGACACAGCTCAGATGTGCTGGAAATGGAGACACATTTTTTTTACCTCTTTAATGTAAAGCTATAATGATTTGGACCTAAGGGTGTGGCTCTGTGGTACAGCACCTGCCTCGAAGGCTTGAGGCTGTGAGTTCAAGCCTCAGTGCCTCCCCTTGTGGTGAGTTTGATCCTTGCCACATGGCTATTTGGGATTCTTAACATAGCAATTATGTGAGCAGTCTCTGGTGTGTTGAAACTAAGAAGTGTGGCCTGTGTCCTCGCCATAACAGCAAACATAACAACAAAGTAAAAGGAGAGAAGAATAAAGTATTTAAAAAAAAAATCCTACGGGGTACTGAGAGATGACTCTGAGCCTAAAGCACCAGCCTTGTAAGCACAAGCCTTGAGTTTGATTCCTGGTACCACATGTGCTGAGTGAGATTGCTGGTACCATTTACAACCAACTTCCAACTTCCAGCTAGGTATGTATGAACACTGCAACTAAGAGGGGATGAACTTTGGCAAGACTTTTAACTTGTGATAGTAATCCCTTCAAAAGTGATTACACATCTAACAGATATGCAAACACTGAAGCCAGAAGTGCAAATCCCCTGCTAGCATTTCTACCAGAATGTGTGTGACCAGAAATGTGACCCTCAGCAAAATCCACATCCAAATAAGCATCATGAGCATGGGTGTGTGAGACCCATGGTCATCACCACTTCCAACAAATCAACAGTGGGAAAAGAAGTGAGGCATCTGCAGCACTCCTTATCTGGTTTTCTAGACACATGAGACTAGTTTAGTAAAGGAGTTTCCCTGGTGCATAATTTTGTTCCTATGAGCTCTATAGAAACAACTGGGAAGCTCAGAATAGGTATTGCAAGCTAGGGGAATGGGAAAAAGCATTGGGGACAGAGTTAGAGCTCAGAGTTATAGAGGGCTCTGGTAGAGCCTGGTGAGGGAGGTGCCCAATGTGGCTTTGAAGGTGGAGACAGCTACCCTGAAGGAGCGTGTTACTCATAAACCTTTTAAAGAGTTTTGCCTGGATGGCAGAGCAAAGCAATTAAATAGCTCTGAACAGACATGACCTAATTTATTGGCCTGTCCAGTTGCTTCATTGGAGCCTGTGCTATAACATAACCTACAAATGAACATGAGTTTGGGTAAAATGCAGGCTCTTTTTTTTTGTTTGTTTGTTTGTTTTGGGCCACACCCGGCAGTGCTCAGGGTTTACTCTTGGCTGCCTGCTCAGAAATAGCTCTTGGCAGGCACCGGAGACCATACGGGACACCGGGATTTGAACCAACCACCTTTGGTCCTGGATCGGCCGCTTGCAAGGCAAACGCCGCTGTGCTATCTCTCCGGGCCCCAAAATGCAGGCTCTTATAATCAGGGAGAAACTGATATACTAAAGAAGAAGAGATCAGCAAATACTAAACACACAGGTGGCCCTTGTCTCCTTGGCACACTCCTCCATCAGAAGGACTTGCCAGAAATCCCTGGACTAGTTGCATGTAGAGGGAAGTTAATAGGCACTACTTAGAACACAATTTTGGGTCAGCAAGCAGAGTTCTCACTGGCCTTTGGTGATTTAGGTGGGACCCTTGTGCAAAACTCAGGTGCAAATTCAGTAATTCAGCCAGTGCTCTCAAATAGGCACACTCCTCCAAACCCTTTTCCTTTGCTTTGCTGGCATCTAGGAGAAAGAGAATTGTATGTAAAATGCATGGCAGCATTTATAAAAGGGGAGCTGTCAAAAGTCTTGCAGTTTTAAAACCTAAAAATGATCATAAATTAATGTTACCACCCTCCCAAAAGAAACCTAAAAATGAGAAGGGAAACCTGTGCCACCATCTGGGCTCTGACATAGTTTAAATCAATGTGAGCAGTTTAGGCATTTGAGGAGAACCCACACAGCTGCTTCTCAGGCCATCTGGGAGGCTCTGTGAAGCCTGATTTCCAAGTCTCTGGGCTCAGTGGTCCCTCCCAACTGGACCATTGATGCATCTTGTGGTCCTGGGGACTGGGGATTATTTGTGTCTGCAGTGGGGAGGAGTCCTCATAAAACTGGATTGCATAGCACTTGAATCTCCCTTAGTTGGGGAACTTAGCTGGTAATGTGTAGGGGTGGTGCTGATGGAGAATAATTGGGGAATGCTTAATATGCCCCCCACTGCTATGACCATTATGCATATTCTTTTCACTAACTGGTCCTTGCAGGCCATGGCAGGGGTCTTCTACCTAGCACATCACCATCATCCTATATTATTATCAAATTTTACCTATTGTATCTCTGGCTGGGCAGGTTGGGATAATTGAGGGGCTTCTGTTCTAAGTCCACAGCCACCCCAGGGTGTCTGGCCTTGGACGTTCTTTGTCATTTTTCTACCTAGAAAATAGGGTTAGTCCTTAAATAATGCTAGCATTAGGGTTATGGCATCACAGTATAACAACAAATACCAAGTATGGTTGTAATTTTTTCTTGTTTTATTTTCTCATGGAGTTATATGCAGAGCCAGGAGTCAAACTCAAGGTCTAACATGTACTCTACACTTGTACTTTATCTTCTTAACCTTCCAAGTATAATTTTTGGCTCCTTCAGGCATCCTTTAGTATCCACAGGAGAAAGATAGCTTTGAAACTTCCTTGGCTATTAAAATCTACTTAAGTTTCTGGTAATCAGCACAATGTACCTATAGGTTGTGTATCAGCACCCAAAGATTTAGTCTACCAATATCCAAAGTTGGCTGAATTCATGAATGTGGAACCTGCGATAGAGAAATCTTCGCACTGGGTCAGAGAGACACTGGGCCAGAGCAGTAGTACAATGGGTAGGGCATTTGCCTTGCACGCGGCAGATCTAAGTTCAATCCTTGACATCCCATATGGTCCCCTATAGCTGCCAGGATTGATTCCTGAGTGCAGAGCCAGGAGTAACCCTTGAGCATTACTGAGTGAGGTTCCCACCCCAAAGAAAAGAAAGACAAAAATCTGCACAAACGTAAATGCAAAGCAGTTCAACTTTGTATAATCCAAGTGCCAACTGTATAAAGATAATAGTACTTGCTCTTTTTATTTTAAGGATACATAATGACATTGAGTGAGCAAATAGACTTCAAAGTATGACATTTATTTATCACCAGGCAAATATTACCTATTAATTTCAGAACCATCAGAGAGAGAAATTGGTCAATGTGTGTTGCTAGGCTGCTTTTACCTTGCAAAAAGCTTGGGGTTATGTTAGTCATTTCCCTCAGTCTCACCTTGAACATAAAGGATCCAGGACCCCTGGAAAGAACCTGTGACTACAGAGGGCTCAAGAAGTTCACAAGGGCATGATCTAATCAGCTGGGCAATATTACTGCATTTCTATTTATGTGTAACCCACATTTTAGTGGTCAGTAAAACAAAAACAGCGGAAAGTAAAAAGCCATTCTCCCAGTTGCCAAATTAAACAGCTCCAAGGGCAGAAGGTCCTTTTGATCCTTCAGAGGAATGTGAAGTGGGAAGCTGTGGAAACTGGATTTATTAAGACTGTGTCAGACCTTGCCCTCTTGATCATCCGTTGCCAGGACTCCGGGCTTTCCCCTCCCAAACCCCAAGAATTCATAAGAAATCAAGGGTTCTTTAGAGCAAGCATCAAGGGGAGGAGGGAGAAAAGACATGGCAAGTGTAATAGGCGGTCCAATGGCCAGTCAACCAAGATGGGATCTTACTACATATTAGAGCCAGGAGAAGAGCTTATTAAAGTGCATATGTGAGGCAGGAGAGACAGTGCAGGGATGAAATTGCTTAGCCTGCATCTCACTGATCCTTCCTCCCACCACAAATGATTTTCCTATCACCACTAGAGGTCACTCCTGAGCACAGAACAAGGACTACTTTGAGCCCCAATCCCCCACACCCCAATAATAAATAATTTAGATGTAAAATTAAAAATACTCACGCTAGGTATGCAGTTCAGAGGTAGAGCATATGCCTAATATGTATAAGACCTGGGTTTGACACTCAGTACCAAGTGAAAATTACTAAGATGAAGGGTCTGAGATTACTTGGATTACTTAAGGTGCTTGTCTTGCATGAGGTGAATCCCTTTTTGATTCCTGCATATGTTTTCCCTAAGCTCTCTGGAGTGATTACTAAACACAGAGCCAGGAGAGTCCTGAGCATTGTTGGCTATGAACTAAAGAAAAAAAAATAAATAGTAAATAAAAGAAAAATATTTGGATAGGGCAGATAGCTCAGCATCTTGAAACTCTGAGTTTGATCTGCAGCACATGTACATACAAAAATGTCAATGCTTAATCTATCCCCCAATAGTTACACAAGGAGTCTTGAGACTTGGAGTTTTTCTGGATAATAGAGGATTCAGAATTCCTGTCCACAGAATAGGAAATCCCTATCCCAGAGAGCTTGAGGCTTAGACCTGTCATCACAGAGTCAGGCAGACATGATCAAGATACACACAAAAAAGAGAAGCAGCATGAGGACAAAGAAAGCAATATTGCCTCCTGTACAGTCTTATTTCCTGCTACCCCTATCATGGAGCAGAATGGATAGCCTAGAGCCCTTACTTCAACAACAACAACAACAACAACAACAAAACAGTGCTCAGCTTCCCCCCAAAAGGTGCTTGAGAGTGGGGGTTCAACTCCAGTCAGCTCATGCCTAGCTGGTCAGAGATACAACAGGTGGCTTGACAAAATATGTGAGTGGGGATAGAGACTGGAGAGAATTAGCTAAAGATGGATGGGGCTGGAGAGGTAGCATGTATGTAAGGCGTTTGCCTTTCATGCAAAAGATCGGTGGTTCAAATCCTGGCATCCCATATGGTCCCCCGAGTTTGACAGGAGCGATTTCTGAGCATAGAGCCAGGAGTAACCCCTGAGCGCTGCCAGGTGTGACCCCCCCCAAAAAAAAAAACACAACAAAAATAGATGCATGGATAAAGGCCCCATAAGAGGAGAACAGACAAGCAGAGCCAGTGGCCAGTCTCTCAGTCGGTCATGGATCCCTGTGTCCTTCCGCTTTCCATTTCATACCTTGTGTACCCTTTCTGCAAAGTCAGCCAGTGATGTGCTACAACTGGCTTGTCCTAGCTCACAAGAGTTAATCATTAAATATTCAGAAACTATGGTTATTCAGAAATAGTTGGACTGCCACTAACTTGACTTTGACCAAAACCAAGAATCTGGACTTTTTTCTGGAGGAGAGCTGATTACTAGGCTCTCTGCTGGTGAGAAACTTTGCTTGACGTTACTCTTCTCTGACTGGGCACTTTGCCTTTTTCTCATCAAGTTACTGCACCTCATTCAGTTTTAAATACCCAATACTTTCTATTCTTTCGGTTGGATAGTGACTGATAGGCACACAGGGAACTCCCCTTACCCCTGGGAGCAGAGGTTGTTCTCCAATTTCACAGGCTCAGATCCCCAGGAAAAATGGGCACCATAGTAAGCCTTTCTGGGGGTCTGGAGACAATCACAGATAGAAGTTCTTTAGGAAACAGAAAGAAGAAGAAGCATTGATTCTCCTTTCTCACCCACAACCTTCTAGAACCTGGCTGAAGCACACTGGACAGAGCTGACTGGGTTGCTAGCCTGAGGAATGCATTAAGCAGTAGTCACTTCTGCAGCTGAGCAGAATAGGTTGTCCTAGAGATGCTGCCTTTTTCCTTGCCCAATCTTCATTACTAAAGTTTGGCTTCTCTGCACAAACGTGCCCTTTCCCTTTATCCTGCATTGTGCTCCATGTCTATTCCATGTTCTCTTATAGTTTTTCTTTGTAACATGCCCCCTTGGAAAGCTGCCCTGTTCTTTGCTTTTGAGATGTCAGAGAGCATCCAGCAGTCCTAGAGAACCTTGTGGTACCAGAGGAAAAACCTGTGGCTCTGCACAGACAATCACAGGGCTTAGCCCTTTACATGTCTCTCTTTTGCTCTGTGCTTGTTCGTCTCTACTGTATTCCTTTGTGTGGTTCCTTTCTGGATGTTCTTCCCAACCCCCATCTCAGGATCCTGTCAAGTACAGCAGTAGGGCGTTTGCCTTGCATGTGACTGACCCAGGACAAATGTAGGTTCAATCCCTGTATCCCATATGGTCCCTTGAGCCTGCCAGGAGCGATTTCTCAGCTTAGAGCTAGGAGTAACCCCTGAGTACTGCTGGGTGTGGCCCCTCAAAAAAAAAAAAAAAACAGTGCTCGCTTCAGCAGCACATATATTAAAATTGGAACGATACAGAGAAGATTAGCATGGCACCTGTGCAAGGATGCCATGCAAATTCATGAAGCTTCCATATTAAAAAAAACAAACAAACAAAAAACAGACGCCTGCCCAGTGCAGCCTGACTGCAAAAAACAAACAAACAAACAAACAAAAAACAACTGTGAG
>PVKC010047406.1:0-11065 GCA_004027635.1 Crocidura indochinensis | reverse complement strand
GAGCGTCACCGGGTGTGGCCCAAAAACCAAAAACAAACAAACAAAAAAAAAAAAACAAAACAAAACAAAACAAAAAAAAAGTGTAAAGAGGGGCCGGGGAGATAGCATGGAGGTAGGACGTTTGCCTTTCATGCAAAAGGTCATCGGTTCGAATCCCGGTGCCCCATATGGTCCCCCGTGCCTGCTAGGAGCAATTTCTGAGCATGGAGCCAGGAGTAACCCCTGAGCACTGCCGGGTGTGACCCAATAACCAAAAAAGAAAAAAAAAAAGTGTAAAGAGTCACATGTGGCTCTCGAGTCGCAGGTTTCGGACCACCCTCTATAATATTCCCAATAGTTACTCTGCCTATGCGGGGGGGGGGGGGGGGGGGGGGGGGGGGGGGGGAGGGGCGGAGCACAAAATAATCATTTTTCCACATATATATTTATTGATTGATCAATTTTATTGACGTCTTTATTTTGGTGTAGATATTGGTTGATGTCTCCAATTTTATTTTATTTTATCTTTATCTTTCTTTTTGTACTCTGTCATGGTTTGATTTCAGAACCGAGACTATTGTGTGGTGCTTGGTTTTATTGCTGTAGTGCTCACTGGATATTTAATTTGATATCTCTTTCTGTATTGATGTGATGTTTCAATGACCTTTTTCATGTCCTCGCTCAAACTGAGGTTGAAAGCCTCTAGAAGGACTTTGCCCATTTTCAGCTTATTTGATTTATTTTATTGTTTTTTTTATTTTTTTATCTTTTCTTATTTTTTACTCTATTCTATTGCTTTTCTTTCCTTCAAACAAAACCACATAACTCGAATTATCGAGCTCCACCTCTCAAATAGAGGGCGGGTACCATGATGAAACAGATATATGATCACTAATAGTAAGCTAGACAAAGACGGGACCACCTACTCTAGTGCTAGTGTAGGACGGACCTCGGTTAGATCCCCTGTCGTCCCATATGGTCCCCCCAAACCAGGGGCGATTTCTGAGTGCATAGCCAGGAGTAACCCTTGAGCATCAAACGGGTGTGGCCCAAAAACCAAAAATAAATAAATAAATAAAATAAAAAATATAAAAAGTCTCTAGTTAAACCTAACATAATTATTAGAAGCTAATAATTTTCAGACCCAATCCCTAGCATCCATCTTCCTGAAATTACAAAGAGACTGGAGACTGGAAACTTCACCCTGTGGTGAAGCTTCTATTAAAAAAAGAAAAAGTAGAACTTGAGATCATTCAAAATGATGTCTGAATGCTTTGTATGCTGAAGTCCCAGGTTCAATACTCAGTATCACTAATCTCTTAGCACTGCTGGGAGCATCCCAAGCACTGAACCATAAAAACCACCTAAGAGCCCTAGCCCCCAAAGAGCACTTACCAAAAATCTCCTGTATCATAGATTAAAAGAGTGGATTGGTGAGCCCATCCAGGTGATGGAAGGGTGGTCTGCTCCAGGTTCATAGTGGGAGAAGTTCCTTCATTGTGAATACTTATGCTATTTGTCCTATTTACCTCTTCACCTGACATATAACACTTGTTATATCTTCTGTAATTATCTTCTGTAATAAATATCAAAACAAATATAAAACTTTTGTTAAAGATGACTAATAACTCCCATGTGCTAAATCCAATGATAAATCCAATGATCAAGTCCTAGCCTTCATCTTCCTTACCAACATCAAGCACTGTCAATCATTTCTTCCTTCATATCCTTTTCTCTTAGCCTCCAATTCCTCATTATCTCCTGAATGTCCTACTACCTTTGAAATGATTCCTGCTTATTATTCTTTCCCCATTTATGTTTATTGACGCTGTTGTTGTGACTATAGAGGTCAAACACACTCTTGGTTCCTGCACTCATACATCCGTTCTAGTGTTCACTGTAGATTATATATCAGATTTCAGTACTGACACATTCAGCCACAGTGCTCACACAAATTCACCGACACTGATATGGACAGAAATGTTTGAGGCAATGAAGCACAAACAGCCGAATTGTAGTCTACAAACAGCAGAAATTCTAAATTATGTTCAGTTTATGCAATTGCACAGCAAATAGAACTCATAGGCCACACCTGCAAGGTAAAGACTCAAGCCACATTCTGGAACACTTCCTTCCTTGTTGTGACACCCAGTATTTCATTATGGATGCTAGTTTTCTCTAAGACTTTTTACTCTTGAAGTGATCTGGACTGAACCCTTGGTTTTCTTTTCTAAGTACATGTTTCTCTTATTAATATCATCAGTGATATGTTGTTGTAAACATTAAATTATTAATTTAATGACTGCAAATTAAATTGAAGTCAACTCAAACTTATATCCAAGATAATATCTATCTTACTCTCTTTTAAACATCAGTAATATATTGAAATGAAAAAAGAATGCCTATTCAACATCTATAAATGTATGTCAACCAAACATATTATGTCAACTTATTCTAATCTTATATTTCCTTTCATCCATTTTCCCAATCTGACTTTTAGTCCTCAAACATTGCAGACATTCTTGACACTTTTTATTTTCTAAAAATCTACATACAATTTTTAAATAGTTTCCACCTTTAAATCAAGATGTGCCCCTCCTCTTTTGTTATTGCAATAGCCTCCTACTTGGTCTCTCTACTCCCACTTTCCCTATACTATTCACTTTACTTATTACTAACACAGGATCAGGATATTCTTATAGAAACCAGACCAAGTAATACCTCTATTCAGAAGCTTCTATTTTACTCAAAGAATAACATAAGTCTGATACCTGTGTGATTTGACACTTCTCCACCTTATCTCTCTGAAATCTTTGATGACGATGCTCTTATGTACTACCTCTTATGCTTCAATGACAATTCTCTTATGTTCTATTCTCCTATGCCCCTTGTTTAAAATTTGAGAATGCCTGAGCATTCTCTTAGCTAGCTTACACAGCTTTTGAATTCTTTGCTTAAATAGTATCTTCTAAAAAATGGAATCTTCTCAATAAAATTTAATATCAAACATCTCAGAAAATGTTGTGATATGTACCCTTTTATATAAGAACTTCCAATTATCTCTCAAATGAATCCCTGTTATCCAGTAGAGCCATGGTATACCTGAGAGCTACAACATAGGATTGCTGATAGATGATTAAGTCCATAACAATCAGTATTTCACATCATATAGTTCATTTTTGTTCTTCAGTGTTATTTCTTTCAAAAATCATTTATTCTTATGTACTTTTTTCGTTTTCTCTATTTTCCATTTTTCCAAATCTCCCATACACTTATTGAAAGAAAATGAGTACCTATTAAAATTCTTTTTTTAAAGATACTGTCACTGATTTTGTGTTTATGATGTGGACAGAATTAATATTTATAAAAATAAACATTTAAAATGGTTAACAGACTGATACAATGCATGGTTAAAAAACATTTAAGGGACATATCTGTTAATGCCATCTCCTGGTGGAAACAAAAATGGCATCAGCCATTTGCTCAGATCTAGCCCAAAATATAAAGGAACCTCTTGCATATTTTCTTAATTTTCTTAATTGACCTTCTATATTCCACTCTTTGTACTAGTCAAAAAACCAGTAGGAGGGTTATTTTCAGGGAATTCAATTAAAGAAATAAATATACAAGTGTGGGTAGGAGTAACAAAAACAAAGAGTTGTTAAGCACCCAGAACTAACACTAACAACACAGAGTCCAGTAACAGAAAGGGAAAAGAGACAGCAGAAAGAATTGAAAAGAGTGTGCCTGGTAGGGGCTGCAGTCATAAAATAGAAAAAGCACCTAAGGAGGATAAATACCTCAACCTCCCTTTTATTCATCTATGCTCCTGAAGATAAAGAGACAAAAAACCTTAAAGAAATCTGCAGCAAACAGAATAGGGTAGATAAGGGTAAAAATTAATTTAGAGCGTAAGTCAGTGATTAACCAGTATTTTGTTTGGGAGGGTGTGTAGAGTTAAGAAGTAATATATTAAGATGTTTAGGAGTCATTTCTGGCAGTACCCAGGGGACCATGAAGTACCAGGGATCAAACTCAGGTTCCTGCATACAAAGCATGTGCTCCCAACTACTGAGCTACCTTTTCTGCCCCAAATACACACACACACACACACACACACACACATACACATATATTTATATATATACACATACTTTCACAAAATGAGCTTCCCACTCCTGTTTAATGACTATGTAAATATACAAGTTTATACATATATATGTATACAAATATATGTATATATACATATGAATATGTTCAGGCTCTGTAGTGCTGGGAAGTACTGAGGCCACTCTAGCAACACCTCAGGGACCTCCATGGCCATACCCAATAGTGCTCTGAGACATCCAGGCTATATCCAATGATATTCAGTGGAATCATATGGTGTCAATATGATTGTCAATATCATGTACATGCTAGGTACATATTCTAATTGCTGTACTATCTCCTGGGCTTGTGTAGTATATATTTAAAATGAGATTAACTCACTCATTTTTACCTCTGGATTAAAATTCACATTTTTAAATGGAAATAAATTGACTATCTCCCAAATGAAGCACTAAAGTGAACAATTAAAGTATTCAAGTGTAGTCTAATTCCAGAACTTTGATAACTAAACAGCTTTGGGGGTCAGGCGGTAGCGCTGGAGGTAAGGTGCCTGCCTTGTCTGCATTAGCCTAGGACGGACTGTGGTTCGATCCCCCGGTTTCCCATATGGTCCCCCAAGCCAGGAGGGACTTCTGAGCTCATAGTCAGGAGTAACCCCTGAGCATCACTGGGTGTGACCCAAAAAACAAAAACATAAAAAAATAAACAGTTTTATGCCATATTTTCAGTACACTATAGAGTAATGAACAATGTTAAAAACAAGAGTGTATACCCTCTTCTTTCAATTATGTTCATAGTATATTTATATTTTGACCACTGTACCTGTCCATCTCTGAGCCACTGAAGTTGTTTGATATGAGAAATATGCAAACAGTCTCATCTCTTGGTATTTAATTGCTGCAGTTGGCTTAATAGGGTTGCATCAATTTTTCAGTAGTATTGCAGAGGTAGGAAGTTCTCTAAATGCCATAGTCTTTTTTATATTCCAAACCAGGAAAAAGAAAGCATGATGGAGATTGTTTTCTGGATATTTTCTTGTTATAGAAAGAATGTTTACAGTCTAGTAGACATTTTTGAGAGAACATGCAGCAAAAAGATCTCAATGGAAAAATCACATTCTTTTTCTTAGTGCCTTGTTCAACAGATGTCCTGCTATATTGAGTTTCAGGCATCAGTTGAATTATATTATGGTAATACTTGTGATTTAAGGTAAGCTAACTCAAAAGGACAAGCCAAGAGCTTTTGAAACCCATATTTCAATGAAATCTGGCATCACAAAACAGCTGCTCTAAATCTGCTCCTCTAATATTTCAAAGAAAGAATAGCAATGGATTTCTGCTACCAATGTGCCAACTGCAGAGATTCCAGAGCAGCCTGTGAGACCTTGGGTGAAAGGTCACACTGCCTTTTACAGATGGCACGTTTAATGATTAAAAATCCATTTTAATTATTTAATCATTTTAGACCATGAAATAAAAGGTCTTCTTAGATGTCCTGAAGACATCTACAACCTAAACTCTGCTATCAAACTTGGGTGGAGCTACTAAGTGACGTATGTGATTTCATATCCTAACTTGATTTATAATTTTATCTGAGTTGAACTTGTTTTGCAGGCTGTAAAAGATATTCTTTGGGGTGAAAACTGAAGGTCATGTCTTTGGCAGAAAATTTACCTACTCCAAGCAGGAAAATTAAATCCAAATCCTTGTTCAGACTTAAATCAGCTCAAATTCCTCAGGAAGATGTTTCCATGGCCTCTGGATTTAGCAGAATTAATTGCAATTCTGGGGGAATTTTTCATATCTAGCCTCAATATTTTTCATATAGCCTCCTTAAGCCTTTATTTACTATAAAACATAACTCAGCAAAGTGTTTGGTATTAAAAATCCAACAAATATTAGGCTCTTTTTATCCCTCATTAAATGCATACATTCACACATTTGTATGCATACCTTGAAATTCCAGTTTACTTAATTTGAAAGAACTGTGGAATAAAATCAAGGTTAATCCCACAAATCCTTATAGGCAAAACACAAAGCAAATTTGAAGTTAGTATGCCTTGAATATGAGGAAACGATGCTTTAACATTGAACCAACTGTAATAGCCAATATTTACTGATGTCTTACTATGAACCATGAACATAATGCATATAATCTCTACACGTTACTCATAACATTTCAATGAGAAAGAAGCTAGAATATTTTTATAAATTGTGTTTTATAAAAAAAAACCTGCTTATAAAAATCTGAAGCACATAGCTATTGATTTCTTTTCTTTTCTTTTTTTAAATTAATATCTTTATTTAAACACCTTGATTACAAACATGATTATGGTTGGGTTTCAGTCATGTAAAGAACATGCCCCTTCACCAGTGCAACATTCCCATTACCAATGTCTCAAATCTACATCCTCTCCACACCACCCCCTCCTAGCTATTGATTTCTTTAAGACAATATAGATGACAGTTGTTGTCCTGGAGGCCAAACCAGGTTTCTCAAATTCTAAAACCTATGAAAATGCCAATAACTCCAGCTGCAATCTACAGAAACACTATAATGGAACAAGTTTGGTTTCTATTTCATTAGAGGGAGAGTGAACAGCATAGAGAAATGTGGGGAACCTAAGTAGGGGGCTATTTTAAGGGATTTATCTTTTTAGGTAACTTTGATGGTAGACTTCTTCCATTAAGAACATCTTCCGGGCAGAGAGATAGCATGGAGGTGGGGCGTTTGCTTTACATGCAGAAGGATGGTGATCCGAATCCTGGCATCTTAAATGGTCCCCCCGAGCCTGCCTGGAGCGATTTCTGAGCATAGAAACAGGAGTAACCCCTGAGTACTGCCGGGTGTGACCCAAAATCCAAAAAAAGGAGAACGTCTTCCTTAAGGACAAGATTTTTACTTACATTATAAGGAAATTAGGGTAATTCTATACTTGCATATTTTAATAAATCATTTATAGAAGAAAGGAAAAATCAGAGAAGTTTGTAATAAGGGACTGCAGTTGCACAATAGTATAAGGGATATAGATCATCCAGGAAGTAGAAAAATCAGCTCAGATAGTTTGTACATTTTCCAGCTTTATAAATAAAGTATCATCAGCAGAAGCAAAAACCAAAACAAAACCACAGTGTTAGTGGGAATAAGGTAAAAAAAAAAAAGGAAAAAAGGAGCCCTTACCATTGCTTGTGGGGTTGTTGATCTATTTAATGTCTCTGGAAAGCAATCTGGACATTTATTAAAAAAACAAACGCTAGTAATTGAGTTTCCAAATGACCCAAAAATTCCATTTCCGAGCATTCATCCAAACTGTCCAAAAACTTTATTCAGAAAAGATATTTGTTATTCTATGTTTATTGTAACACTGTTTACAAAAGTCAAAATCTGAAAACAGCAGCATTTTTCAATAACAGATGAATGGTTAACTAAATTTTTTTTTTTTTTTGGTTTTTTGGGTCACACCCGGTGATGCTCAGGGGTTACTCCTGGCTATTCGCTCAGAAGTCACTCCTGGCAGACACGAGGAACCATATGGGGAACAGGGGGATCGAACCGAGGTCCGTCCTAGGTTAGCACAGGCAAGGCAGGCACCTTACCTCCAATGCCACCGCCCAGTCCCTAAATTCTGTTTTATATGTTATACTTATATATTAGATAAGTATATTCAGCTATAATAATATAAGAAATCATACAATTTGCAGCTATATAGTTAGACTTGGAGAGTATCATGCTAAACAACACCAGCCAAAAGGAGATGAGCAGATACAGAATGATCTCTCTCATATTTGGGTTATGAAGAAGCATAGGGAATAACATATGACCAAAGAAAAAAACAGAACTAAGAACTTGTCTACAGAACAATGACAGCACAGAGAAGGTGAGAAATGTAGTTAAGAGGGGGTCCCTGAAACAATGGCTGAGGGAAGAGAGGGAAGCAGACACTTGCATGGAGATTATGGAGTTAGAATATTGTAAGCATGAAAACCTATTATAAATCACATTAACAAAAATATATAATTTAAAAAACAAGCAAAATGAAATATGGAATAGCTTAGAGGAAAAAAACCACAGCAATATTACAGCAGGTAGGATATTTGCCTTGCAGGAGGCCAACTGTGTTCATTCCCAGAGAGATCCCATTTGACCTCCCTAAACCTTCCAGGAATAATTCCTGAGTGCAGAGCCAGGAATAACCTCTGAGTATTACTGGGTGTGGCCCAAAAACAAGCGAAAAAACCCACAGCACTTATAGACACACTAGCAGTCAGCATACGCATATTGAAGCAAAGATGTATAAAATTCATGGAGAAGAAACGAAGAACAGAAAAAAGAATCAAGAAATAAAGAGAAGGGAAACTCATAAGACAATAGGTGTATTAGAAACTACTGTATATGCTCGAGTATAAGCAGAATTTTTCTGGCACAAAATTTGTGCCGAAAAACCAGAACTTGGCTTATACTCGAGTCATACAGGTTATTTGATTCAGTGCATGCGCAAATGCACATAGTCTCCTCCAGTCATCCTCTGCCATCTACTGGAGGAGACGGTGCTTCAGCTCAGTCCACAAGTCACGGCTAAGCTGAAGGGGTAGGTGGCTGAACTGAACTGGATGCCACTGAACTATTTAACCCACAATATTCTGCGCTTTGAATGAGACCCAGAGCAGTGATGATATCTGTGAACTCAGTGATGACAATTCTATGCTGATACCCTCACATTAGATACTGCTGAAGCTCTGTTTGGACATACAGAGAATGAGGAGGAAGAATCTAGTTTTGAAGAATTTCAACCTTTGTGATTTAGCTTGATTACCTGTTAAGCTATGGGTTTCTGCAATTTATTTAGTTTTATTTATTTATTTATTGGGTTTTGGGCCACACCCGGCAGTGCTCAGAGGTTACTCCTGGCTGTCTGCTCAGAAATAGCTCCTGGCAGGTACGGGGGACCATATGGGACACTGGAATTCCAACCAACCACCTTTGGTCCTGGATCCGCTGCTTGCAAGGCAAACGCCACAGCTGTGCTATCTATCCGGGTGCACTTTATTTAGTTTTAAAGTTATTGCTGCTAGTTTACGTTTTTTCTTTAGCAATAAATATTGAAAAATCTTTTAACCTACTGATTCCTCAATTATTGTAATTGTTTGGGGTTTATATTTGTATTTTTGAAATGTACCAGTGGCTGCTGCATTTCCCACCTTGACGTATACTCGAGTCACTAAGTTTTCCCAGTTTTAGGTAGAATTCGGGCGGCTTATACTCAAGTGTATACGGTAATTTTCTAAGGGCTCAGCTGTGAACTCAAGAGGTTTTAAAATTATTGCTAATAAGATTACATTGGAATGGACTCTCCCAAAATACAATGTAATAACAAAGGGGAAAACCAGCAATTTTCCCGTGTAAATACAGCATTTCAGAAGGAGGGAGAGAAAATGGAGAAGACTTGGAAGAGTTTTTCTAGGAAGAAACTAGCTATATAGTCAAAATAAAGTAGGATCACAGAAGTGTCCTACTTTAATAATAACCTAGGTTGGGTTTTGCTGTTGTTGTTTAGTTTTTTGAGGGTATCTGTTTTGCTTTCCTAAAGCCTTCTAGATTAACCTGTTTATAAGAGTTCTTGAACACTTCTATGGCTACTTTCTCCAAGACAACTCAGGACTATAGGTTGATGTCCCAATATACTTGATGGAAGGTCCACTCCCAGAATTCTCAAGCCCACTTTCAATCATTCATCTCCTCCTGATGGAGTCCTAAGAATTATCAAGTTCTACTGCCTGGAAGGTCTTCCTGAAGACAGCTTTCTTAAAATTTTATTACAAGCACACTAAGGAAGAATAAAGTAAATGAATGCTGCATTATGTAGTCCAGTAATTCTCCCTCTATTTAGGGTAAGAAAGTATGCCTCTCTTCAATTTTTATAGTCCTGAAAAGACATGGAAATGAAAAGCCTTCCTTCACTTCCTTCAGTGACTAACATATATACCAGGTAGTTGGCCACACAGGGCATGAGTCTAGCAAATTAGTGTCTCTTTCTCTCTTTTTCATCTGATTTCTAATGGAGTACACTCAGGAAATTGAGTAGAGGTCACATATGGTAGTTTTTTGTTCACTTATACTTATTTGCCAGAGTTCCAATAATCCCTCCTCCCTTTCCTTCCTGAGGCCCCTTTGACTCTTAGATACTTAGAATACTGTTTTATTTTCCTTTAGTTTATCATATTTGTAGCCAAAGAACAATTGACACATAGAGTCAACTTGAAAATGTCTTCTGCTAAGCAGGGTTTGTTTTTGGAAAATGTCATTTAAGAATGTCAGTTCAAAATAATGAGAAAAAACACATAGTTCAAACTAACTTCCTGTTCACATGGAAGCCAGATTAACCTTTCCCAGATTTTATATGCAGTATTTATAAAAAAATCGATCATTTTTATTAAGAATATGATAGAAGATATTTATAAAAACAGTATATTTATATTTTATATGCTTGTAAATATTTATGGAGTAGCATACAAAATTTTAATTGCTGTCGATCACTGTAAGAAAAGAATGAAAGGGGGGCCAGAGAAATAATACAATGGTAGGGTGATTGCCTTGCACGCAGCAAATCCAAATTCTATCCCCAGTGTCCTTTATGGTCTTCTAAGTCCTTTTTTTTTTTTTGGCCACACCCAGTGACTCTCAGGAGTTACTCCTGGCGATGCGCTTAGAAATCACTCCTTTTTGGGGGGCCAATATGGGACGCTTGGGATCAAACCGAGGTTTGTCCTGGGTCAGCCTCATGCAAGGAAAACACCTTACAGTTTTGCCATCGCTCCGGCTCCCCCACTCCCCGCATTTTTTTGGATTTTTTGTTCTAAGTATTTCTAAGAGTACTGCCAGGAGTAACCCCTAAGAATTGCTTTATGCGATCCCCAAAAAATGAAAGAAAACAGGAAGGAAGGAAGGAAGGAAGGAAGGAAGGAAGGAAGGAAGGAAGGAA
>PVKC010047405.1:0-11069 GCA_004027635.1 Crocidura indochinensis | reverse complement strand
AAAAAAGACAGTACAACAGCTAAACTTTGCTTTGCATGACATATCAAATGGTCCTCTGAGCCCTGCCAAGAGTGATCCCTGAGTGCAGTCAGGAATAAGACCCGGGCATAGTTAGGTATGGTCCAAAAATAAACAAGCTAAAAAAATAAAGTCCGAGACCTTGGAGCCATAAAGATACTACAGTGAATAGGACACTTGCCATTCATGCCACGAGTTTAATCTCAACACTCAATATGGCCCCCAAGTCTGACGAGTGATCCCTGAGCATAGCTGTTTGTGGGGTACCCCCCCAAAGACTAGAAATCTTTAAATTCAAAGCAAAACATTATAATCTTAAGGAAAAATAAAACTGGAAAAAAAAATCAATGTCTAATGTGAAATTATTTTCTTTTCCTGAGTTACGCAATGAGAGGTTTTATAAATCAATCCTTTCTCTAGGTCTTTCGCTAGTAATAAAAATCTTACTGGAGGGGCCTGGGAGATAGCATGGAGG
The DNA here is from genome assembly GCA_004027635.1 of Crocidura indochinensis. Classification (NCBI taxonomy): domain Eukaryota; kingdom Metazoa; phylum Chordata; class Mammalia; order Eulipotyphla; family Soricidae; genus Crocidura; species Crocidura indochinensis. Next base: position 10,576 of record PVKC010047405.1, on the reverse strand, counting down.
TAAGGTGTTTGCCTTTCATGCAAAAGGTCATCGGTTCGAATCTCGGTGCCCCATATGGTCCCCCGTGCCTGCCAGGAGCAATTTCTGAGCATGGAGCCAGGAGTAACCTCTGAGCACTGCCGGGTGTGACCCAAAAAAAAAAATCTTACTGGAGTAAAGGGGAGGGCTGGGCAGCTGGCCTCCCCAGTCAACCTGCACAAAAAGAATCTGAGCCTGGAGTCAGAGAAATGGCATTGAAGTAGGGCATTTGCCTTGCATGCAGAAGGATGGCTCAAACCCTGGCATCCCATCCCATTGGGTCCCCCAAGACTGCCTGGAACGATTTCTGAGCATAGAGCCAGAAGTAACCCGAGCGCTGCCAGGTGTGACCAAAAACCAAAAAATAAGACAAAATCTGAGCCTGACAGACAATGCCGTAAGAATAATCTTGTACGAAGTCAATTCTAAGTAACATGACTATACTTAGATTAGCAACTTGAGAACATGTTGATATATCATTTCCTTAGTGGTTTTTGTAATAATTCTTTTGAGATTAACCAAGAAAAAATAACTACCGGTGTTTAATAGGCTTTTTTGGATGACTTGACCCTTTAAACTTTGTTTTATAGCAACACTGCAGTGAAAGGTCTTTTCTTTCCCTATATAGATACATTAAGATTTTGCAAGTCTTTCTAACTCATTTTTATAATGTAGCCAAACTTCACTTATAATTAATATGTGCACTGTAATGGACCTTATTAATTCAACGTGAGGATTACCTTTTGAAGTAGTCCTACCTTGGCTTTTCAGTATAGGGATGATTAAACTGTATCCATTCATTTTTACTGATGCAGTAAATCCAGGCATCACCTGATGAAAGCAAAGAAAAACTAGATAATAAGTATGTATTCTGCTAAAAAACAAAGGACACAATTATATAAGCAAGGAATTGAGTAGGTATTTAATATTATTTTTTATCTCTCTGTAATTAGTCAAGTATGTCCTGGTAGATGTTATCCCACTGAAACTTCAGTGGAGTTTTAAGAATTTAGGTCCTTTTGTCACTGCCCTGAATGGCTGCATGAAAACAAATACCTCAAGAGGGTCAATAGTGTATCATCCAGTCAATCCTATTACATAAGTCTGCTGATACAACTAAAATGGATTTATTTTTCCCCAGTTACCTATGTATTATATATGATTGATATATAATGACTTCTTATATAAAGGACTTACTTAGTGGCTGTTTATCAGTGGTAAATCCTCCAAAAAGGAAGAGATGATCTGAAGAAACTGGTGTTAGGGAATGCCAAGATCGACCAACTGGGCATATGCCTTGTGGAATTCTGAAAATGATAGCTTAAGTTATAAAAATCTGTGCTTAAAAGCAGCCACTGTTTTTATGCATAGATATATTGAAGCTTTAAAAATTTATACTTAGACTTAAAATTTTAAAAGACTTCTTGGGATTAAAAATTATGTTTTATAATGAGTTATTTTCTGTCTCTTTTGTCTTGGTAACACATGGGGACTCATTGGTACCAGAGATCATACCTGGCTTCCCAACATGCAAAACTGTTCTCCAGATCCTTGCAATCTCCCTTTGTTCAAAAATTACATTCTTTGAATATAAGCATAAATATCATATGTTCAAAACTGAGCGTGGGGTGTGTCTGGTACACAAATCATGGAGACTGGAAATCATTTCCATGATCAGGTACATAGTTGTAGCAAATTCAATGAAGTACACGGTAAATTAATACAGAGTAAGAAAAAAAATTATTTGATTTTTGTTTTTTGTTTGTTTTTTTTTTGTTTTTGTTTTTGGGTATCACCCAGCAGTGCTCAGGGGTTACTTCTGGCTCCATGCTCAGAAATTGCTCCTGGCAGGCACGGGGGACCATATGGGGCACCGGGATTCGAACCGATGACCTTCTGCATGAAAGTCAAACGCCTTACCTCCATGCTATCTCCCGGGCCCCATTTGATATTTTTTAAGAACTTTTCTAAAACTTCTTTTAAAGTGATACGTACAATTCGTTCCACTCCCATGTATCCAGGTTAAGATAGTGAAGATCGTTCATTCTAGCATCCTAGAAAAAGATAAATAAGTAGCTGTCATTTTGAATAATTCAAAGGTAAGTGGTTAAAACCGTCTAAAAACTTACTCTGTATCTGCCTCCAAACACAAAACCTCTGTTTCCAACAGTGGCACAAGCATGAGCAGCACGAGGTGAAGGTGCTTTCCCCTATTACAAAGACATAAAAAAATGTGAACTTTTCATAAAGGAAAAAATAACAGAAAGTCAGCTGTGACATGAGCTATTAATATGCTGAACACTTGGGCTTTTAAGCTGACAAACATAAGACTCAGTCAATACCAGTACTAAAAGCTAACAAGCTAAAGTGGGAATTTAAGTTTATTTCTGAAGAGTAATATTAAATAAATTATCTCTTATTATTATCTTTTAAAATGAAAATGGGCATCTTATTTGGCATGTGGATCTGTCTCAGAGGAAAGAGATACACTGAATAACTTAATTCCAATCAATAGCACTTTAAACCTCTAATTTTGGGGCCAGAGAGATAGCATGGAGGTAGAGCGTTTGCCTTTCATGCAGAAGGTCATTGGTTCAAATCCCTGCATCCCATATGGTCCCCCGAGTTTGCCAGGAGAGATTTCTGAGCCTGGAGCTAGAAGTAACCCCTGAACGCTGCCAGGTATGACCCAAAAACCAAAAAATAAACCTCTTATTTCTTAGATACTGAGTTAATCTATACATTCATTAGGCTTCTGAGATCTATAATCCTTCCAAAATGAAAGCCCTGACTCTTCTCTCTCTAGGAAACAAGAATAAACATTTTTTTTATGGGGGCGTTACGGCCAACACTTGTTGGTGTTTAGGGCTTACTCTGGGCAGGATAAAATGACATACGGGATACCCAGGATCGAACTTGGGTCAGTGGCATGCAAGACAAGTGCCCTACCCACTCTACTGTTGCTCTAGCCCTTGACCTGCCAATTTTATACTCCTCCTAAATTCCTTAAGCCCTTTCACTATTATTTCAGCAACTCACGGTAGTTATAGGCTGGCTCCAGATAAATGTTTCAGTATCTAAAATATGTACATGATCATTCCATCCTCTTGGATGACTTGAATTCTATGAAAAAATAATAAAAAGTTAAAACGTTTCGAAAATATAGTATGATTTATAACAGCAAAATGAATAAAGCTCATAACCATAAATAATATAAAAATAGGAAACTTACCCAGAAAGATGTCTCATCAAATTCAAAAGTCCCCAATACTTTTTCTTCAGGCAAATATCCATATCCACCAAAAAATATTAACCTGTTTGACAAAAAAACAAAAACAAAAACAAGGCACTTCAAGGTCAGGCCTGACATGTTAAAGATGTTTACTTTAGAAGGCACACTTGATTATATGAAAATACTTAACAGCTAATACAGCAACAATTACTATGTTTTCTCTCTATCTGATACACCTAACTTTCCCCCCTCCCCTTATGTTGCAATTTTTAGACTAGGAAATCGAGACGAAATCGAGAACAACCAGTCTGTGAGGCCAAAGTATATTTACAATACGCTGGTCATGGCTGGTTAAACACATTTACCTAACTTTTTTTTAAATCAGAAAATAAACATTTTTTGAACGTCAATATAAAAAATAAGTCCCCTGAACTCGGGTTTCAGCTCCAAGTGGCATTTGCTCCATAAGATGCAAAGACATTTCCCCCCATGGGGGTGGGGGTGTGTGCATCTTATGGCATGAAAAATACAGTAAGTTTTAGGTAGTAGATATTTTCATATTAATTCACCTCATTCTAATAAGTTCTGATTATAATGATTTTTGGCAAAGATACATGAATGCAGACATAAAAACTGTAAAAATTCAGGGAGGAGTGAGAAAAAACTATGAAAACTCAAAACTTCACATAAAAGCTTAAAATTTTTAATGTTGCTGTTGCTAACTTACTTGTTTTTATATACCCAGACACCAAGTTTATCCTTTGATGAAGGAGGAATTCCCTGGCAATCAACTCTTTCCCACTGTAGTACTCTGTCTGTAGACCTTGTATTCAATATGTAGAACTGGCAGAAGTAAAGGTTTTAAATTAGATTTGGTTGTATCAAGTCCAACCTTAGCAATTTTAAGAATCATTCAACTCAGTATTATTAAAAATCTGACTGTAGCTGCTAGTGTATAAATGATTACAGTTGAATCTACATAAGCATTTTTTCAAGAATGTAGTTTTCTAAGTCATTGAGCATTCAGTTTCAGTTCAGCTAATTCTTTCCCATTGCCACTCTTGTTTCTGTTTGCTATGAGGACCGAGCTATACTGAACTAAAACCTCCCACATGCAAAGCACTTCTTTGAGCTGTCTCCCTGGCCCTAGACACACTGTTCTGACAAATTAATATAATCAAGTGGATGTACATTCGGTATATACCTTGGATATCATGCACCTGAGTTGCACGGATAGAACTTGTTCTTAGGAATTTCAACTTCAGTTTAATAAACACATTTTAAGTGCCTGCTTAAAACTCTAGGAGCTAAGGATGGATATTAAAAGACGAGGTCTGTTAAGTCTTTCAAAAGGTTCACATTTCAGTACTTAATACCAATATATATCTAGCTTAAAAATATTTAAGCATTCCTGTGAGCAACTGAACCCTAGCCTCTACTATTTCACTGACCATGCCTTTAAAAGCATAACTTGTTTTTTGTTGTAATTACTGTTTTTTAAAAATATTTTGGTTTTCAGGAATGGAAAGAGAGCACAGCGGTAGGGCGTTTCCCTTGCACATAGCAGATTCAGGACGAACAGTAGTTCGAATCCTGGTATCCCAAGTGATCCTCTGTGCTTGCCAGGAGTGATTCCTGAGTGCAAGGCTAGGAGTAACTCCTGAGTGCTGCCAGTGTGACCCAAATTACCAGAAAAAAATATTTTTTGGTTTTGGGGCTATACTTGGCAGTTATTCCTGGCTCTGTGCTCAGGAGTTATTTGTGACAGGGCTCAAGGAACCACTGGTGGTGCCAAAGATCAAATGCCTTACCCGCGATACTCTCTCACCAGCACCATAACTTCTTAACTATACATCATTAGAAAGTCTGTTCATTGCTCTTCCCCTAAATAACAGACCACTCAATTACAGCCTGCAAACTCACCTCAATCTTTTAGGCACAGAAAACAAAATGCAAACAAAAATAAGCAAAAGCCCGATATACATATATGTATATATACACACACATAATATTATAATATACATATATATAAAATGTAAGATTACACTGGTTAAAATGGAGGCAGAAGAATCTGGAACCTGTCCCACATTATTCTACTCCCTTATATTCCCCAAAGCACCTTAACCCTTCGAATCCTTAAGAGTTTCTAGAAGTGCAGTTTGAAACTACCAGCAGTATGTTCCCATTTATATCAAACCACTTGGCATTTCCAGGAATAAGGCATATGTACTTACACCTCTACATCTTAATGCAATTTTGCTGCTTCCAATATTATTATTCAACATATCTTGAGTGAAGACCTTTTATATTCTTCTAATCCTACCAAACACAATGTCAAAGACTATTTGATTCGAAATATTATTGAATTGTTACTATTACTGTGTATAGATATCACATCCTAGTAAAAATGCTATCTAAATTCTAGAAATTGAGTAAGCTATAGGTTGGGGTACTACACTATTCCATCTATATAATATGCGCCTTTACTATTTATCTGTCTCTTATTAGCCCGGCACTGCTAACACATAATAAAATTCTTTTACACTGGAATAAGAAGAGATATAACTACCAAATCATAGAAAGCTTTCTGGAAAAGAATGAAATTGCCTTCAACTATGATTCCTAAAAACACTAACCTTATTTGTATTGCCTCTTGAATGGTGCCCCCCAAACAAGTACAGCACCCTGTCTACGCACACCGCACAGCTTCCTGACATGGAAGGAGGGACATCACCTTCCGTGTTGATTTTTTTCCTAAGAAGTAAAAACAACGTGTAATTTCCCAAAAGGAAGAAATAAGTCTTAATTCTGTCTCCATAATAAAGGGAAGAAATGTTATATGGAAATTAAAAGTCTCCTCAAATTCTATATCTAATTCAAAACATAAGCCCTTCACTCCATCACCCTTTCAATAAAACCAAAGATGTTTTGTCTTTGGAGCTATGCCCAGCTGTCCTCAGGGAACCGTATGGGAAGCAAAGGATCAAATTTGGATCAACCATGTGTAAGGTAGAGATTTACCAGCTATACTATCTCTCCAGCCTCTGAGAAACACCATTGATTCATTCCTCAGAATGAAAAAAGCTTCATTCGCCTATTAAAGGAATAACCTAGAAGCGTCTATTCCATTAAAAAATTTAGCAAATAGCTTAGCGAAGTTTTTTTATGCACAGAACATAATCTAGACTTAGCTCAAAGGACTGAAATATACTCTATGTATGATGGAATTCCAGGTTTTCTTCCCCAGACAACACTCCCCTAATACTCCTAGCCATGAAACCCCCCCAAGTCAATTAGATTGATTTTAAACACACAAAATAAAAATTTCACAAAGCAATACATGATAAAGACTATAAATCTCTAACCACTTTGAATCTTACTCACTACTGTATTACCTTTCTGACCCCTCTTCTTTCCTTTTAAGCAATATTATTTTAAAGATATCTGCAAAGGGCCAGAGCATTAGAACAGCAAGTAGGGTGCCTGCCTTGCAGGTGGCTGACCTGTGTTCAATCCTGGGCATTCCATGTGGTCCCCTGAGCACTACCAAGAGTAATTTCTGAGTGCAGAGCCAAAATAAATCTAGCACCACTGGATATGGCCTCAAAACAAGTATCTACAAAAAAAAATTTTAATATTTGGTTTTGGTTTTGGGATCACACAAGGCTACACTTAAGGTTTACTCCTACAGGGGTACAGGTGACCATATGTGGTGCTGGGGACCCAGGTGTCAGTCATATACAAGCTAAGTGCCTAACCTATGTTATCTCTCCAGCTTGAAATGTTAATGTCAGAACTCATTAAAATAAAACGCCACAATTTTATCTGTAGCAGATACAATCTACAAGTTTGTTATTGGGGCCAGAAAGATAGCAGCTACAGAGTAGGACATTTGCCTTGCACGTGGCTAACCCTGGCCAGACCCAGGTTCAATCCCTGGCATCCCAGATGGTGCCCCAAGCCTGCCAGGAGTGATTTCTAAGCCCAGAGCCAGGAGTAACCACTGAGTGCCGCCAGGTATGGCCCAAGATAAAATAAATAAAAATTGTTTCTTACTGAAATATAAAATTTACTACACCTTAATTAATACATACATAACATGGAACTATGATTAAATTTCCATTCTAAACTAAAGCTTCTACTGCTTTGTTTTAGTATCACCATACAACTTTTTTTTTTCACCATACAACTTTAATTACAGACCCTTGATGATAGATTTCTTCAAAAGTCGTAGGATCTAGTAATTATTGAACTATATTTGGAGATATTTGTGAAGTATTTAAACTTGACAGCTAAGCTAAACTAGAAGATCATTATTTTAAAAACACATACTTAGCTTTACATCCTTTTTTAATAAACTTATAAAATATTTAACCACCATGATTATAAGCATGATTGTAGTTGGTTTTCAGTCATAAACAGAATACCTACCCCCCATTCACCAGTGCAACATTCCCACGACCAATGCCCCCCTCCTTCCCCAACCCTGCCTGTATTTGAGACAGGCATTCTACTTCTCTCATTCTTTAACACTGTCATGCTAGTTAGCTCTGCATCCTTAATGAAAACTTTCTGTCCTTTACAGAGTTTTTCTTTGCAAGAGAATTCAAATTGTTTAGTACAAATATTTACCATCTTCCAGTCTCCATGTTGTAGATCCATAATTCTTCTCTAGGCAAATAAAAATCATATAATCCTCTGACTTGATTACTCTAGGAAGAACCAAAATGAAAAATTAATATACTATAGAGGCATTACTATGAGATCCAGAGTGATGGTACAGCAGGAAGGGCACTTGCCTTGCACAAGCTGGCCTGCGTTCAATTCCCATCATCCATATGGTTCCCTGAGCCCTGCCAGAGTGATCCCTGAGCACAGAACCAAAAGTAAGCCTTGAGCACTACTGGGTGTGTCTTCCCCAACCCCCCAAAAAAGAGTACTACTGAATTTTTTTCTTTAGTACTATGGAAAGTGAAACAGATCTTTAGAGTTCTTAAGTGCACAATTCTTCCCACCCTAGGCCACATACTCAAGGTAACATTTAATGTAATTTCGTTTTTAACTTTTTGTGGTTTGGCTTTCTGAGGTGTGCTTGTGTGCTTGTTTTTGGCTTTTGAGCTACAAGAGGTTGTGCTTAGAGATCATTCCTGGTAGGGGTTCAGGGGCATCATGGGATGGCTGGGACCAAAGCTGGGTCAGTTGCCAGCATACAGCCTTACCCACTGTACTATCTCTGTAACCGATGAAAACAGAAATTTTAGAGAATTTGCTCAAGTTTAGTTAGCAAGTAATAGGGAATCAGGATTCAGCTACCTTTCCCTGAACTTTCGACCTGAGGCTACCTGCCACTCCAGCCTTTGCTTTTCCACATCCCCAAAGTCAACAAATCATCATCATCTGAGAATGTTCAGTATTATGAGTCTTAATGCATACAGATACAGTGCAGCTGGCCCTGTAAATACTACATCACTTGCAAAGGGTAGGTCTGGAAACACAACAACAAGCTGAAGAGAGGAAAATGGACTGCAAAGCTGAGATTTACAGCTTTCCAAACACTCTCCCTTAGGTTCAGAGCTCCAGTAGAAAGAGGAAGGGCCTGCTGCATGGTCTCCCCACCCTGTGTCAGACCAAAAAGGCTTCATGTCCTCCAAACTCATGAGCTACTCTACTTATTAAAGTCTCCCTCTTCACACTCCCAAAGTCCATTCCCTAAATGTTTCTGACTTTTCCACAAAGAGAAATATGAATCAAAAGCATCTCAATACTAGAAAGGGGAAAACATTGGCCTTGACTGCAGCCAACCCCAGGTCAACTTTAACTCTACCTATGAGCATTGCCTCCATACGATCATCATAGCCCAACTTGGGATGTACAATTGCTTTGTTTTATGTTGTGAGTTTCCATCACCTTCTCTCCTTACTCATATCTCCACAATAAAATTTTTTTCATTCAAAAAAAAAAAAAAAAAAGCATCTCAAATCATGGAGGCCCGAAAAAGGCTTTTCTCCAAAACCATTTCCATGTGAATGAGGTTCGCCACATATCCTGCCCCTCCCCACCCACCTCTAAACACCTGTGGCTTAGAGGCTGCAAAATGCACTGCTGCAAGATTAGGTCTGTTGAAAATGAAAGTCGTTTTGCACCAGGTTAAAACAACTGGACCATCAAACAACTGTGGGCGGCAATTGGGGCAGCTAGCTGGGCCTCCGAGGAGCCGAGCGAGCCCTCTCCAAGGCGGCCAACTCTGGGCGAGGGACCCACGACTCCAGAGCTCAGCCGTGCAGAAGGCGTCGCCGAAGGTGCTTGCACCTCATTTCCAACAACGCAGGATGGGGTGGGGTGGGGGAAACGATTTCTCATTTTGCAGAGGGAGAATAGGCAATCGGAACGTCTAGACTTCTAGAATGCGGGGTCCCTGGAATGCTCTCGCAGGGAAGGGAGAGGGAACGAATGGGTCGGCTGACATTGACACTCTAGGGACATGTGTAAGTTAAGCAGCCCCGGGACGGGCACGAGCCTGCACCCCCTCGCAGCCCCTGGGGCACAGTTGTTGCAAGGCACCAGAGGGGTCCCGGGGCGGTGGGCGTTCCCTGGTGGCTTCGGGGACCCTCCGATCCCCGCGACGGCTGCACCCCGACAGCGGCGGATCGAACCCAGCGGGGCCTAGTTGCAGAGCCCCGGAGCAGCCGTGGGTGGCCGCGACCCGACCCGCTCCGCTCCGCACGGCCCCGCTGACCTTGTATCCGCCCCAGACGAACATGCGGCGCCCGTCGCCCACCGCGACGTGGCCGCTGCGCTCGGCCGGGCAGGCCACCTCCAGCGCCTCCAAGCCCTCGTCGGCCGGGCCCGGCGGCTCGGCGGCTCGCGGGTCCTCGTGGCCCTCGGCCATCTTGGCGCGGCTCCCGAGACAAAGGCGACGCGCCAGCAGCGCGCCTAGGCCGCCGCCCGGCTCTCCCGAGGCGCCCGCGCAGCGAAGCGGCCGAACGCCTAGCGGAGCCCCGGCGAGCCTGCAGCCGGACCCGCCGCCGCCGCCGCCGCCGCCTGTTGTTTACGCGGCGGGGACCGCCCCTTCCGCTGACGTAGCGCCCCGGACCGGAAACGCGTCCGCGCTCGGCCGCCGGGACCCGGAAGGCGAGACCTCCGGAAGGCGGAAGGCGGAAGGAAGGCAGGCAGGGGGCGGGGAGACGGTTGCATCTGTGCGCGGCTCCACACCCAGGGGCTCTTCCCCAGCACTTTGGACTGCTGGGATGTTCTCGGGGACTCCGGCCGGGCGACGGGGGGCGATGGGATTCCTGCGGCCGACCTGCAGCGAGGGCGGGTGGGCAG
>PVKC010047404.1:0-11068 GCA_004027635.1 Crocidura indochinensis | reverse complement strand
TGTAAAGAACACCACCCATCACCAGTGCAACGTTCCCATCACCATTGTCCCAAATCTCCCTCCTCCCCACCCACCCCCCGCCTGTACTCTAGGCAGGTTCTCCATTTCCCTCATACATTCTCATTATTAGGACAGTTCAAAATGTAGTTATTTCTCTAACTAAACTCATCACTCTTTGTGGTGAGCTTCATGAGGCGAGCTGGAACTTCCAGCTCTTTTCTCTTTTGTGTCTGAAAGTTATTATTATTGCAAGAATGTCTTTAATTTTTCTTAAAATCCATAGATGAGTGATACCATTCTGCATTTTCTCTCTCTCTCTCTGACTTATTTCACTCAGCATGATAGATTCCATGTACATCCATGTGTAGGAAAATTTCATGACTTCATCTCTTCTGACAGCTGCATAATATTCCATTGTGTATATGTACCACAGTTTCTTTAGTCATTCCTCTGTTGAAGGGGATCTAGGTTGTTTCCAGAGTCTTGCTATGGTAAATAGTGCTGCAATGAATATAGGTGTAAGGAAGGGGTTTTTGTATTGTATTTTTGTGTTCCTAGGGTATATTCCTAGGAGTGGTATAGCTGGATCATATGGGAACTCGATTTCCAGTTTCTGGAGGAATCTCCATATTGCTTTCCATAAAGGTTGAACTACATGGCATTCCCACCAGCAGTGGATAAGAATTCCTTTCTCTCCACATCCCCGCCAACACTGCTTGTTTTCATTCTTTGTGATATGTGCCAATCTCTGTGGTGTGAGGTGGTTCCTCATAGTTGTTTTGATTTGCATCTCCCTGGTGGTTAGTGATGTGGAGCATTTTTTATGTGTCTTTTGAAATGCCCTTAATCTTAAGAAAGTATTCTGTTAAGAAAAATTACACCAAATATTAAACTTCAAATAATAGTTGTTGTCTCTATTGTTGTAACCAACACAAATTATTAACAGTTACCAGGCAATCTTACTTTTTTTATAGTTCCTCTCTCACATCTCTGATTATTTGAAAGCAAATTCTAAGCATATAGGTATAAAGATTTCAGAATGTGCTTCTGAATACAGGGATTATGTAGTCATAAACACAATTACTACATACAATGCATGACGATAATACAGAAATTACAAAAATTCCAAAAACATCATATATTTGATTTGTATTCCTGCTTCCTTAATTGTCTTAGGGATGATCTCTCTTCTTTCTTGGTCTTATTTAATTACTTTATTAATAAATGCCATCTTCCACATCTTTGCTTTCTTGTGGTTTTGTTTTTCATGCTTTTGTTAAGAAGCACAATTTGGATTTTTGCTGATTCTAGTTCCATGACTATTTTAAATAAAATAAAACTGATCATGTCTTCTGACTTTCCATTGAAATTCAGTGCTAATGTGCTTACTCAACCTCTTGGTTTGTGTCTTTTTACTACACTTTAAACCCCCCCTCTTAACAATAGCATCATAATTACACATTTGTTTATCTCATACCCTGTGCAAAGACAATCTCAGGATAGCAATACCCACACTCCTCTCAACACCATGATTACAGCAGTTAATTTGTGGTAATTTTGTTATGTAATTATTTTGTCTCTGGGTATGCACAATTAAATTCAGTGGTTTGCAGGTAAATGTTTAACAATCAGTATGTCACAAAGAAATAACAACAAAATCAAAATAAGGGAAAGCCTGATGGGTTGCATTTGCTAATTTCCTTGGTGTAAATATCCCTGCTGGGGCCATTTTCAAGCTGTCAACTCATTCATTGAATGCTCTCTGGGGAAGGGCTGCTGCGCACAGCTGGACAGAAGCTGTACTTATTTCTCCAATTCACACTCAAGAAATTCCTCTGCTTGGAAGTCACTCAAATGGCTTCCTTACTGTGTGGATGTGCAAGTTTATTTCTTTCACTTTCTTTTAAAAGTTTTAGGTATTGCCTTAAAAATTAATTTAGTTTAAAAATCATTATTTCCAAGTCAAATAAACAAATATTCAAAAGAGTTTAGCTTATATTCTTGTCATCATCTTCTAATGTTCTCATTCTCCCAGATTTCCCTAAATTCCGACATCCCCTTATTGTTCTTTTTATTTGCTTTAATTTTATTGGTGTTGGGCCACACCCAGTGGTGCTCAGAAATCTTCCTGGTGGGCTCATATAAGCTGCTATAAATCAAACTCTGGCTAACCTTATGCAAACAAACCTCTTGCAACTGTACTTTTGTTCTAGTCATCAAGAGAAGTCTGGGCCTAAACCCAAATTCCAATTTGCTGCATGGCAGGTTTGAATCTTATTACTAAGTTGCCCATTTGCCCCATTGCCCTATTAATAAACACCTATTAATATTACACCTAAACACCTTTCTATGTCTTTCTGTTTTCAACAATTGATCTGGGATTTTATGAACCAGTAGTGTATGAGAATATGACTTCAACATTTCTTTTCAGTGCAATAGTCTATTTTCTCAATGGATCATATTTTGTTGAAATATTGACAAATTATTAAGCTCATTTTAATTATTAAGAAAAAGAAAAATAGTGAATGCTGGCTGGCTAATTTATTTAGTAGTTTAAAACTTGGATGATAAGAGTATATAAAAGTAGTCCTTTCCTTCTGTCTCTTTGATAGCTACTTTCCAGCCCCAGAAACTACCTAATATTTTATATATGCTCAGCTTACCCACATGTAAATTTGTGCTTGCAAGGTTAGAAATGTCATTATCAATTTTATTGAGTATAAAATTTCAAAGTGGAGAACTTAAATATTTCAATAAGTGCCTGTCATATCATTGGACATGAGACTACATAATAGTCTTTTAGACTGTAGTTAGATTTTTGTAGTTAGATTTGTGATCTGAGAAGAATAATCACTTTCATCAGCAGCAGCAAATGATAAATTTTCTCAAATTATTATAGTCCAATAAGAACAAATGGTAGCAAATGTTGAGCATTAGATAAAGCAAATTAAACAAGGAACCATTTTTTTGTATCTTGAATTAAGTTCAGATACATCTTTGGAAATGTATTAAAATACATGGTTTTCTTTATGACTGAAGTCTAGTACTAAAAAGGAAAAAATGTTCAACAGTCAGTCATATTAATTAGCAATTGCCAATATTTCATATTGCACAGAGTTGTTGAAAATGTATAGATATCTTGTAGGGAGAACAGTGAGAATATGAGAATTCTTTGTCTGTGGTATTTTACTTCTGATTTGTTCCACCGGTTGTTACCTCAAGCCTGAGTGTGGGTATCTCACACTGAATCGTGGATAATTCAACAGAGCTTATGATGGGGGTAGTAATTGTGTCTTCCAATGCCAACTGAAAAGGCAGTGCAATTTTCTTGATTTTTTTTAGCTGCCTTAGTCTGCTGGACTACAGTGACTAGGTCTGGAATACTCAAGGAACATTGTGTAATAGTTCACAAGAGGAGGACCAATAGCTAGCATGAACTTTCCTGCCAGGCTCATGATTTAGTTTATGCATAGCTCCTCTAGCCCCAGTCAGACCACAGAAGATGATGGCATCCCTGTTTGCATCTGACTTCAACATGAGAGACTAAGTCAGAACAATCCAGCTCTGCATATCCCAAACTTCAGATTCAGAAAGGAGTAATTAATATCATTATTATAAAATTATGTTGGGGGATGGAGATAAGTGCATTAGAGTCAATACAAGGTAATACACTATATAATTCACAAATTAGTAAACAAATTTTCACAGTGACTTTAAGATAGGCATTGTATAAAATAATACAGATTGCCTTTTCTTGATTTCTGGTTAATAGAATACAGTTGCAAGAGAAAAATAGAAATTATTTTCAGTCTCAAGAGGTTCAGTTAGATGGGTCATATTATCTATCACTTGACATTAGACAAATCTCATTTAAAACCCAAGACACAAAAAAGAAAGAAACTTGCCTCAGTTATAAAACTTCTAAGTGGTGAAAGTAGTATTTGAATACCTCTATTGATCTCAACTGTATGTCATCTTTCTGTGTTTAGCTAATCTAAAAATATGGAATTATTTCTTGTAACAGTGATTTAGTTTTCTTTGTATAAATTCTTTACTTCTTTTATTAAACTGATTCCAGGTACTTGATTTTCTGAGACACAATCGTGAATGGTACTGTTTTTAAATTTGTGTTCTATTTCTTTTCTTTTCTTTTTTCTTTTTTCTTTTTTTTTTTGGTTTTTGGGCCACACCCGGCTGTGCTCAGGGGTTACTCCTGACTGTCTGCTCAGAAATAGCTCCTGGCAGGCACAGGGGACCATATGGGACACCGGAATTCGAGCCAATCACCTTTGGACCTGGAATAACTGCTTGCAAGGCAAATGCCGCTGTGCTATCTCTCAGGGCCCAATATTTAGTTATTTTCATATTGATAAGCCATGGATTTCTGTGCTTTGATTTGGTAGCCTGCCACTTTACCCACATGTCTACTGTTTTTTGCAGCTTTTTGGTAGAGCCTTTAATGGAGAGAGAAATAAAGTTTTTCATAAAAGAGATACAGATGATCAAAAGACATCACACTTATTAAAGACAGGACATGTTGGTGGAAATGTGGGGAAAAAGAAACTTTTATCCAATGTTGATGGGAATGTCAACTGGCCCAGCCTTTTGTGAAAGTAGTATGGAGTCCTCAAAAAACAAACAAAAGCAACCTAAGATTTGAACCTCCATAACATATAGCAATCCTACTTTTTGACATTTACCTAAAGATCCTAAAAACTCTATCAAGACAACATATCTGCACTCCTAATTCATGATTGTACTATTCACAGTAGTCAAAATCTAAGAACAGATGGTTAGATTAAGTGAAAGATGGTTGGATAACGTATAGTACATATACTGAATAGAATACTAAGCTATCAGAAAAGATAAAATAAAATATTGCAATTTTCTTCTTTGTAGATGGATCTGAAGCATATCATGCTGAATGATGGTATTCAGAAGAGGGACAGATACAGATGAATCTCCCCATGTTGTTTATAAAGAGACAAAGACACGACAGATGGTCAAAGGCAATAGGAATTGAAAACTGGGTTTTTGTAGGAAGTGCATTATTTTAAGGGGGATGGAGTGATAGATGAGGGGCACTGAGAAAGTGGTGGAGGGCAATTGATTTTATGGTGGAGGATGTGGTGTTGGACTGTTTTTAAGCATGAACCCTGCCACTTTTTAATATTGTCAATTATAGTGCCTAAAATAAAACAAAATAAAAATAACAATAGCTATCTGTGGGGAAAATATCCTAAGAGTTAGCTTTGGCTCATCTACTTATTCTTACATTAAAAAAGAAACTAAAGTGTACCTGTATTAAGTATTGTGCTAACTTTGAAGAAATAGAGGAACACCTCTGATTCCTGCTTTCAAGGATGTTACATGAACATTAAAAAGATACAAACATAGGGTGCTGAGAGATAGTATGGAGCATTTGCTTTTCATGCAGGTCAGTGGTTTGAATCCCGGCATCCCATATGGTCCCCAGCGCCTTCCAGGAGCAATCTCTGAGCGTAGAGCCAGGAGGAAGCCCTGAGCACTGCCAGGTGTGAACAAAAAAACAAACAAACAAACAAAAAAGATACAAACATAAAAATATATGAGATTTAAACTGACGTAAGTGCTAAGAAGCCATGTGTATATTAAAAGAATGTTAGAAGTTTTATTTAGAATTCTTTAGATTTTCAGTCAATAAAAACAAAAAACTTAGCTAGTTCTCTAAGAATAAGTGAGGTAATATCAGAAACTAGGGTATTCCAGGCAAACGGGCAAAAGGAGTAATAGCCCGTGCTTTGATATAAGATATGCATTGCCATCGAATCAAAGATAGTAT
Source organism: Crocidura indochinensis (assembly GCA_004027635.1). Lineage (NCBI taxonomy): Eukaryota > Metazoa > Chordata > Mammalia > Eulipotyphla > Soricidae > Crocidura > Crocidura indochinensis. The sequence goes on along the minus strand of PVKC010047404.1, from coordinate 5,247 downwards.
GCCTGAAAGAGTAGTATATTCAGAAAAATACAGATAGAGAACCAGATTAGAGAAAGGTCTGAGGCCAAATCACATGTATTACTTAGAATAGGACATGCTTTATGATTCATTTCAGAAACAAAAAAAAACCCTGTAGGACTTTTTGAAAAATAATATATTTATTTAAGCACCATGATTACAAATATGTTTGTAGTTGGGTTTCATTTATAAAAAGAACACCTCTATTGACCAATTTAACCTTCTCACCATCAATGTACCACTTCTCCCTCCTCTATCACTCCCTGCATTTTTTTTGAGACAGGCATTCGATTTCTCTCACTACCATTGTCATGATACTTGTTAATGTAGTTATTTCTCTAACTGCATTCACCATTCTTTGTGGTAAACTTCATATGATGGGTCAGTCCTTCTAGCCCTCATCTTTATTGTCTCTGGATATTATTATATAATATCTTTTATTTTTCTTAAATACTGCAGATGGTGAGACAGTTCTTTGTCTGTCTCTCTCCCTATGACTTATTTAATTCAGCATAATACTTTCCATGTCCTTCCATGTACAGGAAAATTTCATGACTTCATTTTTCCTGAAGGCGGCATAGTATTCCAATGTGAATATATATGTACTAGTACTTCTTTAGCGACTCATCTGTTGTCAGGCATCTGAGTTGTTTCCAACTTCTGGCTATTGTCAATAGCACTGCAATTAATATAGGTGTGAATTTTTGTATTGTATTTTTGTGTTCTTAGGGTATATCCATAGGAATAGTACAGCTGGATCATATGGGAGTTCAAGTTCCAGTTTTTTGAGGAATCTCCTTGTTTTCCGTAAAGCCTGGTCTAGCCAACAATCGCAACAGCAGGGAATGAGAGTTCCTTTCTCCTCACATTTCCACCAGCACTGATTGTTATTTTTTTTTTTTTTGTCATATGTGCCATTTTCTGTGGTGTGAGATGGTACCTCATTGTTGTTTTGATTTACATCTTCCTGATAATTAGTAATATGAGTATTTATTTATGTGTCTATTGGCCATTTGTATTTCTTCATTGAGGAAGTGTCTGTTCATTTCTTCTGCCATATTGACGGGGTTAGATGTTTTTTTTCCTTGTTAAGTTCTGTCAGTACCTTGTATATCTTAGATATTAGCCCCTACATGATGGGGTATTGGGTAAATAGTTTCTCCCATTCTGTGGGTGGCCTTTGTATTCTCATTATTTCCTTTGAGGTGCAGAACCTTCTCAGCTAATATAAGTCCCATTTTTTAAATATCTTCTTCCACTTATTTGGACAGTGCTATTTCTTCCTTGAAGATGCCTCTAGTCTCAATGCCATGGAGTATTTTTCCTACATGTTCTTCTATATAACTTATGGTTTTGGATCTGATATCAAGGTCTTTAATCCATTTGGTTTTGACCTTTGTGCCTGGTGTTAGATGAAGGTACAAGTTCACCTTTTTGAATGTGGCTGACCAATTGTCCCAGCACCACTTGTTGAAGAGGCTTTCCTTGCTCCATTTTGCATTTATTGCCCATTTATAAAAAAGTAATTGATTGTGATGGCTCCCATGGACGCAGCTAGCACGAGGATGGGGAACAGCAAGCTGCGTGTTGTGCCCTGTGCTGCCCAGACAAAGGAACAATACAGTCAAGATGGCTAAAGGTGACCCTAAGAAGTCAAAGGGTTAGATGTCTGCATATGCCTTCTTTGTGCAGACCTGCGGAGAAAAGCATAAGAAGAAAAACCCTGAAGTTCCTGTCAATTTTGCTGAGTTCTCCAAAAAGTGCTCTGAGAGATGAAAGAGCATGTCTGGGAGGGAGAAGTCCAAGTTTGATGAGATGGCCAAGGCCGACAAGGTTTGCTATCAGATGAAGGCTTATGGGCCAGCCAATGGTGGCAAGAAAAAGGAGGACCCAAATGCTCCCAAATGACGACTGTCTGGATTCTTGCTGTTCTGTTCTGAGTTTCGCCCCAAAATCAAGTCATTGGGATCTTGAATCTCCACTGGGGATGTGGCAAAAAAGCTGGGGGAGATGTGGAACAACCTGAGTGACAGGGAAAAGCAGCCCTACAACAGCAAATCGGTCAAGCTGAAGGGGAAATATGAGAAGGATGTCGCGGACTATAAGTCAAAGGGAAGTTTGATGGTGCCAAGGGCACTGCAGAAGTTGCCAGGAAAAAGGTGGAAGAGGATGATGATGAGGAGGAGAAAGATGACGAATAAACTGTCACCTCTTCTTGTGAATACCTTAGTGTAGGGACCACTGTTGCCAACTGTTGCCCTCATTAGATTTCATCACTTGTTAGTGATCATATTGTAGTCTCAGACGTGCTCTAGGAATTGTCAGTGTTTTACATGATGTGGCCATGGGTTTTGTAGTACCCTGAAACTATATCAAAGTTCTCAACATTTTTCAAAAGAAAAGGCTCATTTTCTCACTGTGCACTTTGCTGTTGGTGTTACAAGGCATTTAAAGGTATTCTCTTGGGGCCCGGGAGATAGCATGGAGGTAAGGCGTTTGCCTTTCATGCAAAAGGTCATCGGTTCGAATCCCGGTGCCCCACATGGTTCCCCGTGCCTGCCAGGAGCAATTTCTGAGCATGTAGCCAGGAGTAACCCCTGAGCACTGCTGGGTGTGACCCAAAAACCAAAATAAATAACTAAATAAATAAAGATGTTCTCTGTTCTTTGGCATTTTCTTTATTACGGTGGTGTTAATTATAGGTTCTTGGCTAGAAACCTTGAGTTCCTAACTGTACATACCTATAGTTTTCTCAAGGTGTGGGAACAGTGGAGGTGGTGAGTTGATGCCTTGTCAGGGAGGTAGCTCAGAGTGAAGCTGCAGGCTGGATCCTGGACCCTTGGAGGGTGTCCTTGGAGCAGCCCAATGTCTGGTTGTGTATATAGTGACCAGAATCCTGCTGCCATTCTTAGCTGTGGAAAAATGGTGTAAGCTGGCATGAGAAGTGTTGGGAATTTTCTTTTCTCTTTGGGGTAGTTATCAACCTTATTCTACAACCAACTGTGGAACTCATTGTCAGCTGAGATGAGAGCTGCTGCATCAATGAGAGTTCAGAACTTTCTGTACTAAACAATTTACAACATTCTGTTATTCTTGTGTGTATATTTAGAATGTGGAGATGTTTTTGAAGTTAGATAAGCAGTATTATGGTTTCAAAAATTAGTAGATTGTATGTATGGGGAACATTATTTGAATACTAAAATATATTTCATTTACCTGAGGATTTGTCTTTATTTCAGTATCATACTCTTTTAATGACTATTGCCTTGTAGTACAGTTTAAAGTTGGGGAAAGAGATGCTCCCATCTTCTTTTCTCTAAGGTTTACTTTAGCTATTTGTGGGTGTTTATTATTTCAAATGAATTTCAGAAGTGTTTGGTTCACTTTTTTAAGAATGTCAAGGGTATCCTTAAAGGGATTGCATTAAATCTGTATAATCCTTTGGGGAATATTGCCATTTTAATTATGTTAATCCTCCCAATTCATAAATATGGTATGTGTCTCCATTTCCTTGTTTCCTCTATTATTCTTGCAACAGTGTTTTGTAGTTTTCTTTGTATAGGTCCTTCACCTCGTTATTTAAATTGACTCCACGGTATTTGAGTTTCTGTAGCACTAATGTGAATGGGATTGTTTTTATAATGTCCTTTTCTTCTTTATCATTATTAGTTTATAAGAAGACCATTGATTTTTACTTGTTGATTTTGAAGCCTGCCACTTTGTTATATGAATCTATTTTTTTTAAGTTTTTTGTTAGTCTTTAGGGGATTTCTAAATATATTATCATGTCATCTGCAAACAGTGAGATCTTGATTTCTTCCTTTCTTATCTGGATGCCTTTGATATTTTTTCTTGCCTAACTGCTATGGCAATTACTTCCAGTAGTATGTTGAATAGAAGTGTTGGGAGTGCACAACCTTGCCTTGAATCAGATTTTAGAGAAAAAGATTTTAGTTCATCTTCATTGAGAATAATATTTGCCATTGAGTGGCAATAAATACCCTTCAATATAATAAGAAACTTTCTTTCCATTCCCATCCTTGTTGAGAGGTTTTTTTTTTTTTTTATCATGAATGCATGTTGGATCTTGACAAATGCTTCCTCCAATTCTATTGATATAATCATATGTTTTTATCTTTTGTTGATATGCTATATTATGTAGATTGATTTACATATATTAAACTATCCTTGCATGGAACCTTGCTGGACATTGTGTTTGATCTTGATGAGCCATTGGATCCCATTTAATAAGATTTTGTTGAGAATCTTTGCATCTGTGTTTATAAGGTGCATTGATCTGTAGTTTTTCTTTCTTTCTTTCTTTCCTTTTTTATTTTTGCAGAATTTCTGTCAGTTTTTGGTATTAGGGTGATTTTAGCTTCATAACTATTATTTGGGAGTGCTTTATTTCTTCAATTTCCTGAAAGAGCCTGGAAAGTTTTGAAAGAATTTTTTAGTGAATTCATCTGGGTCTGGGCTTTTCTTTTCTTTCTTTTTTTTTTTTTAATTTTTATTATGACTGAAGTTCATTACACAGGATTATTTACGGTACATGGTGACAATGAATAAAGGGCATTCCCACCACCAGTGTTGTCCTCCCTCCACTCCTATTTCCAGCTTGTCTCCCATATTGCCCTCCTTTACCCACCCACCCCAGAATACTAGTGTAACTGGTCTCCACTTTACAGCTTGCTGTAGGTTGTGTATCTACCCTGGTTGGTGTTCCAGTCTGGTCATTTTCCATTTACACTACATGTTCATATGACTGGTCCTGGTAACATACTTTTCTCTCCTTAATTTATGGCTGAATGATTCAAGCTATGCTATTCTGTTTGCCATAAAAAGGTTAAGGATAAGAGAAGAAAAAAATTGGTATCAACTACTAAAAGAAAATGAAATTAAAAAAATCACCGAGGGGCCCGGGAGATAGCATGGAGTTAAGGCGTTTGCCTTTCATGCAAAAGGTCATCGGTTCAAATCCCGGTGGCCCATATGGTCCCCCCGTGCCTTCCAGGAGCAATTTCTGAGCATGGAGCCAGGAGTAACCCCTGAGCACTGCCGGGTGTGACCCAAAAACAAAAACAAAAAAAATCACCGAATAATATCCACAAGAGTGAAAAAAAAGTGAAAAAAAGAAGGAAAATAATATCAAAAATGGAAAAAAAATAAGACAAAACAAAACCAGAAAAAGGAGTGGTAGGGTTTGGTGTTACCCCACTTTTTTTTTGT
>PVKC010047403.1:0-11069 GCA_004027635.1 Crocidura indochinensis | reverse complement strand
ACCCTTGGGAGTCCGTGAGTTAGGGGAACAAGTCCAGAGCTCCCGAAGGGATTGTGTGAGGGGCCATCATCTTGCCGCCACAGTCTAGGAACCCCTGGGAGGCCATGAGTAAGGGGCAAAGAATCCAGAGGGCTTGGATGGAGCATGCTAGGGGTCACCAATTCGCCACTACAGCCTAGACACCCCTGGGAGACCATGTGTCAGGGGGACGAGTGATTAGAGGGGTTCCATGCTTGTCCAGGAATAAAAGTGGGAAGCACAGGCTGGTTCCCAAGTGGGGGGCTAAGTAATCTGGGCCCTCTTCAATTTTGAAGAACTGCACTGTCTGGCAGGAAGAAGGGGAAGGCGATTGATCCAGGCTCATGGGAGGACATGGGATGGACCAAACCTCAGAGACCTTAGCCAACTTACCCACCTAGAGCTGCACTCCAAAGAAGGGACACAGCCCCAACCCACAGGTGACAAAAGAGGGATGAAATATGAAGGTACTGCACTCCCAGCCAAACCATTAAATGCAAAGAAATATGGGTAAACTAATGAAGACACTAACAACTAGGGATATGGAGGGAAATCCTAACAAGTTTCCAAGTCCATCAAAACACCCAGACCCAATAGGGGAGGACCTAAAAGCAGCATGATGAAAGAAATGCAAGCCCTGGTAAAAGAAATGAACAATCACTAGCCAGTGAGTACAAGAAGTTCATAGGTGAACAAATCAACTTAAATAAGAACTGTTACAGAACATGCGAGATTCCATACAAATGGAATTAAAAAGTCTTAGAAATCCATAATAGCAGAATCATCAGTTGAAGAATTGCATAGAAGACCTCAAAGAAAAATTACAAACAAAAAATGACAAAGAAGCCAACAAGGAAATAAAAGGTAAAGCACTGTAAGAAATTAACAAATACAAAAGAAATCATCTAAGAATCATCAGTATACCAAAAGGGGAGGAAATAGAGAAAGGGGAAGAACAAGTACATAGGGAAATAATAGCAGAAAACTTTCCCACCCTCTAGAAAGTGGCTTCAGTGCAAATTTAGGAGGTGAAAAGAGTCCCTAATAAAATAGACCCTAATAAAGCAACACCAAGACATATAGGAATCCAAATGGCAAAAAAAGCCAAAAAAAAAAAATAAACAAATAAAAACAACACAAACAAAAAAAGAGAGAAATATGAACTGATGAAAGCAATAAGGGAGAAAAAAACCTGAAATAGCAAGGAAGGAATAGAAGAATCAAACCAGATCTCCCATTTGAAAAATTTCAAGAAAGAAGAAAGTGAAATGACATATTTAAATGACTGAATGAAAGAAATTTCCAACCGAGAGCCCACTACCCAGCAAAACTCTCAATTATATGAGAAAACTAAAAATCATTTTCAAACAGAAACAAACTTGCATTATTTGTGCAAACAAAACAGATTCTAAATCTCCTACTCAGAGACAAATTACACAACCCAAACCCCCAGTTGTAACAACAACCACCCTACATAATACAACTGCACAACAGCACTCTCTGTCAATAATCTCCCTCAATGTCAATGGAATAAACTCTCCCATTAAAAGACACTGCCAAGGCCCAGAGAGATAGCACAGTGGTGTTTGCCTTGCAAGCAGCCAATCCAGGACCAAAAGTGGTTGGTTCGAATCCCAGAGTCCCATATGGTCCCCCGTGCCTGCCAGGAGCTATTTCTGAGCAGACAGCCAGGAGTAACACCTGAGCACCGCCATGTGTGACCCCCCACCAAAAAGACACAGCCAGACAGTGCAGTTCTGCTACCAGCAAAAATGGCAGAGACAGACATTCTTATATCAGACCTAATTGCATTCAGCCTCAAGAAAGTGATCAGAAGGCCTGTGCAGTGGCACTAGAGGTAAGGTGCCTGCCTTGCCTTCACTAGCCTAGGACAGACAGTGGTTCAATCCCCCAGCATCCCATATGGTCCCTCAAGCCAGGAGTGACTTCTGATCACATAGTCAGGACAAACCGCTGAGCGTCACCAGGTATAGCCCAAAAACAAAAACAAACAAAAAAAGAAAGAAAGTGATCAGAGACAAAGAGGATCCTTACTTACTTATCAGAGAAACACTAGATCATGAAGTACTAATATTTAATAATAATAATTAATATTTATGCACCAAATGGAGATCCATCAAAGTATATAAGGCAATTGCTCACAAACCTGGAGAAACACATGAAAGAAAATGTGAGAGTAGTAGGAGATCTCAATACTCCACTATCACCACTGGACAGATCCACCAGACAGAAAACTAACAAAGAAATAAGAGCCCTGAAAAAAATAGAACAACTAGGGCTAATAGACTTATATATGGCCCTCCACCCCCAGAAAGAAAAATACACATTCTTCTCAAGTCCAATGGAACCTTCTCCAGAATAGACCATGTTTTAGGATATAAATCTAACTTGTATAAAATCAAAATATAAGGATCATTAGAAGCACCCTATCAGATCACTATGCAACAGAGGTCATTGACTATAAAAAGAAGCAATGGAGAAAATCCAACACCCGGAAATTAAACAACATGCTGCTCAACAGAGGCTGGATCAAAGAGGAACTCAAGGAGAAAATAAAAAGATTCCTTGGGAAAAAGGATAATGAAGAGACAACATGTCAAAAGCTGTGGGACACAGGAAGAGCAGTAATTAGGGGAAAATTCATAGAAATACAGACCTATGACAGGAGAGACAATGGCAAATGACAAAAATCACAGTCTACAGGGACACCTTAAGGATCTGGAAAAACAACAACAAAGAAACCCAAACACAACCAGCAGACAAGGAATAATTTTAAAAAACAGAGCATAAATAAACAACATAGAAACTAAGAAAACAATACAGAAAATCAATGAGACCAAGAGCTGGTTTTTCAAAAGAATAAACAAGAAAGACAAACCGCTGGCAAGACTCACCAAAAGGCGTGGGGGGGGGAGAGAATCAAATAGGTAGGATCACAAATGAAAGGGTAGGGATTACAACAGAACCCCAAGAAATCAGACATGATGAGAGCATACTATAAACAACTATATTCAGATAGGCTAGAGAACCCTGAAGAAATCGACAGATTTCTGGGAAAATATCAACTCCTGAGACTGAATAAAAAGGATGTAGAAAGCATAAACAGTCCAATCACATCTGAGGATATCAAAACAGTAATTAAGAAACTCCCCAAGAACAAAAGTCCAGGCCCAAATGGTTTCACAGGTGAATTCCATCACAATTCTGAGAATTACAACCGCTGATTTCCAGGCTCTTTCAAAACTTTGAAAAGACAAGAATCCATCCTAAACCTTTTTATGAGGCGCATATCACACTCATTCCCAAAACAGCAAAGATACTGCCAAAAGAGAGAACTACAGACCACCCTCACTAATGAACACAGATGCAAAAATCCTCAACAAAATCCTAGCAAACCGAATCCAACAATACATCAAAAAGATCATTCACCAAGACCAAATAGATTTCATTCCCGTGATGGAAGGATGATTCAACATATGCAAATCAATCAACATCATACACCACATCAACGAGAAGAAAGACAAAAATCACATGATCATATCAATTGATGCAGAGAAGGCATTTGACAAAATTCAACTACCATTCATGCTGAAAACACTCAGCAAAATATGGTTAGAAGGAACCTTTCTAAAGATACCGTATTTTCTGTTATATAATATCACTTTTGAAATGAAAAAAGTCAACCAAAAATTGGGGGTCGTCTTATACACTGAGTATATCCCAAAAAACGTTATGCTGTACCACTAAATTAAAATCTTCTGAGTATTGCCACGAAATGAATTTTCCAACACGATCCTGCATCAATCACTGCAAGGCTGCTTGGACCACCTCTCTAACTCAGCCAATCCAAGCAGGATTTTTATGCATGCAAATTATACCCAAATCTACACTGTAAAAAGCCTGCTCAGATTGATCAGAGTCAATAAGGAAGTCTATTACAGTATAACCTTTGAACCTTTGCTTGTTGTGATTGACTCACTTTGGTACATATAGTTGCAGCACAGGAACGTTCTGTCTTATACAGTGAATATAGGCCTAAACCTATGTTTTAACTGTAAAATTAGGGGTTGTCAAGGGGTGGAACTTGTGATGAAGCTTTTCTTTGTGGTTCTAGAAGTTCTGTTGCCTCAGTGTCATTTTAATCCGTCTTCTGTGTTTGTTGGTCTTGATCTTTGCACTTTGATCCTAGGATGGAACCTATGATAGCGTCTTTCGTTGTGTTTCCAGAAGACCCATTCCATTGCAATTGTCTCAGATGGACCTTTGTGCGGCTTTCTGGGGACCCTGGCCAGCGGGGAAAGAGGGGTGAACGCCGCAACTAATTTATGGGTTCACTGAAGCAGACCCAACCCGAAATATCTGTGAAGAAAATCTTTAAGAAGTTAGTAGAGAGATGCTCAGGATAGCGTCTCGCTAATCAAGAGGCTTTATTGCTGGGGAAAATAGCTTATAAAGGAAGAACACGTCATGGGGGCATTATAAGCACGTCACTCAACTTTCCACCAATTACAGCATTGGGGCATTACAAACACATCACTCAACTTTCCACCAATTACAGCATGGGGGCATTTATCAGCATGAACTGGGGGCAGGAATTAGGGAGGGGTAAAAAGGTAGACTTGAGCACATGTAAAAAATGTTAGTGTTGTTTGTACTGAAAGCACAAGCAAACCTGCCAAGGTCACACAAACAGCTCAGTGGAGCTCCCCACAGAGACAGAGGCTAAGGTTGATGGCATCCATTTTGTGCAGGCTAGAGCGGTCTCCCACATCTCCCCCTTCTCTGTATAATAAAATGAAAAATTTGGGTGAAGGGCCTGTGTTAGGTTGCACTAATGGGCTTCCAGTCCTGGACGTGACTGAGTTTCCAAATTATTCAGGCCTGAAAACAATTTTGAAGTCACGTTTGCCCCCTGACACTGGCATTAGGCTATCCCCATCGGAGGCACTTTCACAGCCTGGAGCAGAGTGAGTGATGGTGCTCAGCCAGCTGTTCAAACTCTGCGAAACTTAAGGGTCAGAACATATATTAGGCCTGCCATGATGTGACTCCAGGTCAGCACCCCTAGGGATGAGGTATTGGCTCGGGGAGCACGAAAGTGTTCTTGCATTACTGCATATAGGCTAAGGTGCCCTACCCCTATGAGCTGGTTACAGTACGGGGTGTGCCTCTGACTACTGGCATCAGGCTAATCCTGTCGTAGGCATTTCCACAGCTGTGCGAGGAGAGATTTTTTGCATTTAGCAAGTTTATTCAGTTCCTCAAAGTCCGGTGTCTGAGAGGTGTCACCATCAACCTCAAGACTTTCAGCTGTCAGGGGTTTAAGTGGTTGGAGCTGCTGGTAGTGAATGTTCACAGAGCGCTTGGTAGCCTCGTCAATCTGGGATTTAACAAAGCCAATTAAGTGGCGGAATGCCCATGGACCAAAAGAATCAAGCAGCATGAACCCAATACCTTATCTAAATTTCTTTTAGTTTAAGGCAGCACACACTCCCCCCCTCCTTAAAAAAGGCAAGATCAAGGCCATGGCGGTTTTGCAGTACTATTTCAGCCAAGGAGCCAATGATTTGGTGTAGATAATCAAGACCTCTTTTAAGCTTTTCTATATCCTTAACAGCAGTGTTTGTTAGAAAGCCTATAGACCTCTCAGTGTGGATGAGGGAATAAATGCCTGCACCTGCACCAAGGCGAAGCGCCAAGGCCAACAAGGACGGCCAGGGTGATGGCTGTTACAGGCTCGAGTTTAGCACGAGAGAGATCAGGGGAGGTACCAGAGTAAGGCAATAAGTCTGATTTGGGTCTAATAGTGAGTTTGGGCATACAGATTACCAAAACACAGTAATCACGGTGAGTAAGAAAGGCATCAACAATAATGTGAGGAGTTAAACCAAGGGAGCATGCAAAATAGGTGGAATTGGGGGCTTGCAAATAATGGGTAGCATTAGAAACAACAAGTGTACTCTATAAGTTGTATTGGGGGGAGCATATTGGGGCCCGGAAGGCAAAGTTCAAGTCCCACCACCTGTCCCAAAGTCCATGTTGAGGTTCAGGCTCCCAACAAAGTTTGGTGTGTCATGAAGATTTTCGGGCTCACCGAAGACAGCAATTCCCTTGTAGAATGGTGGCTGGGATGAATAACAGGTCCAACAGCGTTCGTAGGCAGGGTCGGAAGTGGTGGCAGCAGAGGCATGGACCATATCAAGAATAAGCTGTGAGGACACAGGTCTGGAAGGCAGGGTAGGCTGAAATAGTGTTATTGGGGGAAAAGGAAATTGCAGAAGCCGAGGCAGGAGCAGCTGGCTGAGCTGAAGCTGCAGGGGCATGAATAAATATGGAAGAGTTGTTAACCACAATGGTTTGATTACAAATGTCCCATTGTTGGACAGGGGGTGCATATTTGGTTCGAGTAAATAAAATCCAACGCCCATGACCTGTCTCAAAGGTATGCTTGATGAGTCTCAGTTCCCCATGGAGTTCAGCAGAGTTGTGGGTCCTGCTGAAGGTTGTATTTCTTCAAGGGCTGCCAGGTAAGTAGCGAATGCAACAGCTTCCTTAGGCAGAGTCACTTAGAAACATTTCCAGCAGGAATGGTGGGTTGGAGGACTGGACCATTGGGCGATACAGGATTGGCAGACCCTTTTGAGGTGGATGAGGACAGGACTGCAGAAGGCGGGAAGTCTATAAGGAAACAGCTTGATAGGAGGCAAAATGGTTACTTACGAGGTTTTTTTTGTTTGTTTTTTGTTTGTTTGTTTGTACAATAGAATTTTATACTTGACGGTTGGTAATAATTTTGAACCTTAATAATTTCCTTAAACATGTTAGTTATTATCTTAAAGCTAGATGCCTCTTTCTCTAGCCACATATCCATATCTGTCTGGTCATAATTAACTGACAGAGGAACGCTGGGTGACTGCAAAGTCCAGAAAGTCTCCAGGGAAGATAATTTTATATTTAGCGATTGTTTATCCCTGATGGCCATTGAGAAATCTGGGGTTTACAGGCCCCTACACCCTCTGCTATGTACTCAGAAGGACAAAGCCAGCTTAACACACACTTTTTAACACAGGATTTAGTTGCAGGATGTCAGTTTGTCAGGTGCTAGGAGACCAGACTGACAAAGTTGTGAAAAAATTAACTAAAATCTCAAAAATGGATAAGGATTTGAGAATTATAAATATTATGAGATGTAGAGACACCAAATAAACAGACAAAACAAAACAACACTAAACAACAATTTACACTCGTGGCCACTTTCATTCATCACAGCACACACATGAACAGAAAAAAGGATCGATCCAAAACTTATGTTAGAAAAATTTAACCCGGGCAAGAGTGTGCTTTTAAATATTTAGCCAGCATGTTTGTAAGAAAATTTTTCTGTAGAAAAACTTTTTCAGCTGTAGAAGTACTGTATGTGGAGTGGAACTTTGCTGAAAATAAAAGCTTTAAGGTTTAGATTTAGCATCAAACATTTTATAACAATCCTAATTTGGAAGTTTAAAGTATTAAGTAAAATAGTAAGCAGTTAAGAAAATTTAAATAAAATGGTTAATGAGCACTGTAGAAGGAGTCTTCCCTCTGAATATGATATTATATGCTGTAATTGAACAGGTTTTGTTTAGATTAGCTTAACAGTAGATCAGTAAGGCTGCTGTAATCAAGTGTTAAAATTTTAATAATTGAACACAAAAGCATAAACTATGACTTATGAGAGGTATGAAAAAAACTGACTTTTTAAAAAAACAAACAAATGTTTTCACTTTGAAGACCTTAAGTTAATAATTCGTAAAAATATTATATACCAAATTAACAAAATGTTTAGATTACAATATATAATTAAAGACACTTGATGCATTTCCACACCTAGAGACAAAACTGTGGATGAGAAGGAAAATGTAAAATTTCATTTAATCAGTTGTGGAAAATTTACCACTACATCAAATACTACTCAAAGCGTTTTAGGCAATGATTAAAATAAAAATAACACATTCTAATAAATTCCAGCTATTAAAAGAACAACCTAGCAAAGATACTTGGATACATAATAATTTTTGACTATTCAGGAGTTGCTTTTTAAAATCCATTTTAAATTTGTTTACGAATCCTACTACAAACCATGAATTGTACCTGAACAAGTAGGCATTTGAGAAAATGTTGGTAATATAGAAGAGATTCCTTATTGAAACAGCCCTTTGGGTACTTGATTTTACCTTTACGCTCAAGCATCCGCTCTGTGATCAAGAAACCCAAACCCAAACCCAAAGTACATTTAGACAATGTTAGACTTTTTTAGAAGGATATGTGTTTGGTAAAGAGAGGTAAGAAATTATTAGAAACCATTATTGTAATAAAAAACACATTAAAGTATAATTAGTTACGTTCCTAAGATTTGGTATTCAGTCATTATGTGGTTCAACTGATTACCCCTTTTTAAGTCACACTGCTCAAAAATAATGCGGGTGCATGAAAACAATTTTCTTGGCCTTTAATAAAATAATAATATTCTGATATACAGCATTTTAAAATTTGACTTAATTTAAATTAAGTTCCTTTAAATAAAAAAATCTAATCTTGACTGGATAAAAATAAGGATTATACTACACACAGATGCAATATCCACTTTGCCTTTAATAACATGCTAAGATAGTACCAATAAAAAAATTTGCTTGCAATTATAGAACTATAGTAAAGGTCCATAAACTGAGCATGTACATGTTGTCCATTCATCTCCATAACTTCTTCAGAAAGGCATTTTTCTCTATTTAACACAAAATCTAAGCAATAATTTGGAAACAAGCCAGCACTAAGCAAGCACAATGGCAGGTAATACAACATCAATTTTCCAAATACATTTTTTTTTGGTTTTTGGGTCACACCCGGCAGTGCTCAGGGGTTACTCCTGGCTCCATGCTCAGAAATTGCTCCTGGCAGGCACGGAGGACCATATGGGGCACCGGGATTTGAACCGATGACCTTTTGCATGAAAGGTAAATGCCTTACCTCCATGCTATCTCCCAGGCCCCCAAATACATTTAGCTACAATTCATAACTTATCATAAATTACAGTTTGGGTCAAACTAACTCCCCAATAAAATTGTAGTTTCTGGACATCTATAATTAGATAAAATTTTGTGGCATTTTTACATAAGACATTTAAAGAAATAATCTGCAGGTGACACCACTTTTGTATTGAAGGATTTATTCTGACATGTAGATGCTAACTATAATAAAAATAATTGTTTCACTTTAAAAATAAATATAAATGCAGGATAAATGGGAACAGTTTGGATATGGACTGTTTCAAGTTCTTCCTGTATTGGATGCTGCTAACTATGAATCTCAGGCTTTGAAAACCTGAGATTAAAAACCAAAAAAAATTTTTTTACTCTTGATGGCAAGCAAAGTCTTTCTAGAAAGTAATTTAAGACTTAGAAGTCTCAATAATATTAGAATATATTGAAAATCGGGGGCGGGAAAAAAAGAATATATTGAAAATCAAAATAAATTTTAATAGAAATAAAAAGGACTCAAATTTTAACATTCTTGTGTCCATTTGAATTTAAACCGCCAAGGAGTTTATTCTTTTACCAATGATTTATTATTACACATGGCAGCAGAACACGTGTAATTTTAAACCTTGCTCTAAAATCTTTGAGGGGCATGAGCAAAGGGAGATTCTTATCTCCTTGTTGCTTTCTCTCCCTGGAGAAGCTTTTAATTCTTACAGACTTGAAATTGACCATTGTAGACCTGAATTTAGAAAGTTTCCTAATTTTTGGGCCACACCCAGTGATGCTCAGGGGTTACTCCTGGCTATGCACTCAGAAGTCGCACAGGGGACCATATGGGAACCAGGGGATCAAACCGTGGTCTGTCCTAGGCTAGCACAGGCAAGGCAGCAGGCACCTTACCTCCTGCACCACCTCCCGGCTCCCAAGTTTCCTAATTTTTAATGTCTTAATAATTACCTTACACCGTCCAATGCACTAATTGCCATCCCCAGCAGAGCAAACAAACTTGAAACTACAAGGACACACACAGGCTAGCACTATTTTTACTGAATTCGAGCCAGATTTTATCAACTTTAAGGGGGAGGTAATATTGTATTCTAAATTTGTGTCTGCATTAGGACCACACAGAAACTTACTTTGATAGTGAGTAACACACATTTGCCACAATTCACTGGGGATAGACTTCTGGGGTTCACTCACAGGTGAGGCTTTGGAAGCAGGGGCAAACAGTTCCTGCATTACCTTACCATTTGTATGACCTGTTTTTTGGTAATTTTAAATTTAAGCCAGAATGTCTGAGCATAGGGGTGATGAAGTTTATGGGTATGTATGCAGCAGACAAGGGAGAAAAATTAACCATGGCTGGGAAAAGACAAGTGGCGTGGTTGACAAAACTATTACCCTCTGCCAATGGTACAGGCAGGGAAGAGTGAGCTCTAATATGGAATATGAAAAGGGGGAGTTTGAAGTTGAGAAAACAAGGGAGAAGCAGGCAAGTGCACCCAAATATAAGGACCCACTGCCACAAAAGGCCTGTGGGTGAAAAGGTTGTAGGAGAGACAAGCAAGTAAAGAGACAGTGTAGGTGAAAAATAAGTAATTTCACTGACTGCAAGGATTTTTGCTCCTCAGGGGTGAGGTTTCTGGGAAAAGCAGGATTTGAATCAGCTCTAAGAATGTCAAACAGGGGTTTCAAATCTGCAGTTAATTTAGGATAAGGCTGGAGCCAGAAGCCACCGAAATTAAGGGTTTACGAAGACTGAGTTCTGATTTGGGCTTTTCGAGTGATAATCTTATTAGGGTGTAGTTCAAATCCAAGAAAAAGTTGACTGGGATGCGGCAAAAAGGAGCCACCGCTGGAGGGGATAAAGGGGGAATTTTAAAGGCACAGGTCCCAAAAAGGTGTTTTGTTCCAAAAAAAATATTTTTTGCTGGCTGGAGTGAGAGTATGTGCAGTGGATTGTACCATCTCTAGCAGCAGAAGGGCAAGCGTTAAAACAACTGTGTGGTGGGGGGG
>PVKC010047402.1:0-11082 GCA_004027635.1 Crocidura indochinensis | reverse complement strand
GGGGGGGAAGACTAGGCAATGTCCAATGAAAACAAACCCTTAGACTCTGATTAATAAACTGTGAACAGCGAGGGTGTGTGGACAGATGTGGATAAAGGAAAGAAAATGTTGCCATAAAAGAGCACCAAGTAATAAAGGAGGGAATAAAAGTGTCTGTCTTTCTGACAGTTTTAGTTTTGTCCTCAGTCTTTGAAGGATCAAATGTTTCCTGACCTACACTACTACTCTCATCTCTCTCTTGCATATTTTTCCTTTTACAATTTTCCTGTGTTTCCCCAAACCCAAAGCTGTACCATTAATAGAAAGAAAAATTATATTATTATAATTATTGGGAGCAGAAAAGACAGATAATATTTATTCCTATAGGCCAAGATTAAACAGTAGAACAAGATTACAGTAGAACAAGATTAAAAAGTAGAACAGTAGAACCAGTATCTGGTTACTGTTAAATTTTCCATCCAGTTGTTTGACAAAATCTCAAAATATACATAGTCAAGGACTTTTCCTTCTTTATGCAAGGGTCAGTGTATTTCCAGTTGTACATTAGCTGTCATTTCAAGTCAAGAATACTTTTGTTATAGTCTTTATTTAGGTATTAAGTTTAGTTTATGGAAGTCAACAAAGAGAATAATGATTAATTGCATGTTAACTTAGATGGGTCATATTGCTTAGTTGATTAAATATTACTCTGTAAATCATATTTCTGTGAAGGTGATTTTTAGATTTCTTCACATGTCTCTGTGAAGAGTAACAGTTAAATTGGTGGGTTTTACGTCAAGCTTATTAACCTTGCTGATGTGGGAGGCCTTGATCAATCAGTTGAAGGTTTATAAAACATAGCAAGAAGTCATTCTGCCAGAAGACTAACTTTGGACTTACACTTCTCTGGTTCTCTAGTCTGGGAATCTAGCCGGTCTACACCATCAGGTTTGGAGGCTTGTTCAGATCTACAATTATGTGAATTTATTTCTTAAAATATTTTCTTTCTCTCTCACTCACTCTTTCCATTCCTCTCCCCCACATGTGCTGCTTACTATAATTAAAGATTTTGAGGTGTTTCTTTGGCCCAGTTACTTTGGGATGATATTCTGAAAAGTCATATAATTTCATATTTTACTTTGGAGTCCCACCATGTGCTAAGAACTTTCTCTTGACTCTGACTTCAAGAATAATTCTTAGGAGGGCTCTCTCTCTCTTCTCTCTCTGTTTCTCTCTCTTTCTCTCTATTAGTGCATTGAGATATTTTTCTTTACACTATAACACCACCTGTATCCATACTATTGGCATATAATATGTGACATTTATACTATGAATGCTTAGCAATCTTGTAGCATTGAAGACTGATAGTTGCTAGAGCTGTAGAAAGAAGAAATCTGGGCATATGTAGTGTCTAAGACCCATCAAGACCTGATTCCTATGCATAAGTTATTACATTTCTATTGTTATCTTCAATTCTGCCAGCATTCTCTTATCAATGCTTTTCTCTTTCTTTAGAATAATTGATGCTTAATAGCACTTCAGCCTCTGCACAGATATGCACATGCACACACATCACATACACACACACACACACACACTTCATTTCCATGCTTCTTGGATACTACAATCCAACAATTACAGTTCCATTCGTACCTTTAATTAGATCTCACTCAATTTCAGGATCATGTGTCTTTTCTGTTCAAATGTAATCTGCTTCTAAAAATTTTGCCTCATCAAGAAATTGGATATGACAGTGGTTCAGGGGTTCTAGGGAAGACATGAGCATCTCTGCATTTGTTGAGCTACACTGACATTTGACATTTTCTAGTAGGAAAACACTACTCTGTAGCTGCATTGCCCTGCATCTCTGCTCCACAATACTTGCTATAAAGTGAGTATTCTCTACTATGAAGGAACTGTCATTCCAGCAGCCTTTAGAATGGCAAAAAAACCTAACCATGTGACTTAATTCTAGAAGTAGTTATAGATTGTATTAACAATCCAAAGAATTTAAATTAACAAAATTAGTATAGTGTGTTGATTATATATGTATCAGCTTGGCTCTACCACTGAACTTGACCCTCACAAACCACTTTCTTTTAACTAGACATTTATCCTGGGTGCTTTTCTAAACTGTATGCAGCACCATTATGAGTTTATGTTTTTATTTATTCTTTGTATGCCTCTTCCTATCCAGCTGTGTCTCCGTTTCCCTGGGCAGTGAAACGCAACTACTAAGCATGAAGAAATAGCAACCTGGTCATTTCCTATAGATTATCAGATGAACCATAATTTTCCAAATACATCAAATGTATGAACTTTAACTGGAAGATAAAATGTTTCATAGAAATATTTTGATCCAGTAGGAGTATATGTTTTTCTTACCTCTTTTTTCCCTACCCTTTCTTTGATTCCTCCAGAGCTTTCCTGAGTGCAGGGATTATTCATTTCACTATAATACTTTGGCTACATGTTCAACTGTTCTCAGAATAAGTACTGGGGTGTAAAGGGCAAAGAGACAGGGAAAATTCCTTTCTCCAATATTCAGAAAACTGTCCCAATCTTCTCAGTCTGATGACTGCTTGGGGCAAGATGATTTCCGAGTAGGAAAGAACCAGGGCTCTCTATGGCCTTCTGTCTCACACATCTTTCCCTAGAGCATCCATGGCAGATAATAGCCTTGCTCCTCTGCACCAGTGATTAAGTCGTCATAAATTTCAAATCTGACTACTCGAGAGACCTTGTTTGTCAAAGGTTCAAGGAAAATAAACATTGTCCATTTTTTATAACTGCTTGAAAAGGTATATAAGTTTTCTTTTAACCTTCCTGGACAATGAGTTAGTATTGGATACAATGAGCTAGTGTTCTGATGATCTGGGCAGAAGTTCATTTTGACCTACAACAAGTCAATGACATACTTTCTAGCATCTTCATGGTCACATCTTTTACTAAGAGAATCTATAAATGTAACTATTTTCATGCAATGACTGGCACTTAATCCAAGATGACCATCACATAGCATTAGAAAGTCTGCCATATCCCATTTCTGTCTCAGATGGGGCTTTGGGAGTTGAGCTGAGGTCTTAATGATGTCAGCTGCATATATTATTTGGAAATCTGAAGCAAAGTACTTTGAGGAGATGATTGGATTGGAGATTTGAAAAGTTAGAGTTTTAGGAGAAAATTGTGCCTGATCAAATTTTAAAAAAATAGGGGGATGGGGCCGGGCAGTGGCGCTGGAGATAAGGTGCCTGCGCTAACCTAGGACGGACCGCGGTTCGATCCCCCGGTTCCCCATATGGTCCCCCGGGCCTGCCAGGAGTGACTTCTGAGCGAATAGCCAGGAGTAACCCCTGAGCGTCACCAGGTGTGGCCCAAAATCAAAAAAAAAAAAATAGGGGGAGATTAGCAAGAGAGTACAGATATTCAAGGGGGTGGGTTTTATTCACATTGTGCCCAAGCATTGCAGGGTGTGGTCCTGGAGGCCCCTGCTTTACCAGGATGGCCAGAGGAGCACTGCATACTTGAATCCTTACACTGAACTGACTAGTAGTGAGAATCACTAGTGGGCCTCTGGATCATCTGAGTACTGCTTGGAAGGCCCTCCCACCTGCATCCCCCAAAAGAAAAGAAAAAAGAAAAAGAATTGGGGTAACTTGCTCTCCCCTCTTTCTGAGGTTTGGGATAAGATGAGTTTAACACGGGGGCAGGGGTGCCTCTTTTCAACTAAATTCAAGAAAGAATATGCCTCTCTTCATGTTTTGATTCGTCTTATGTCCTTAAGCTGAGGGATTTCAAATGTCATGGAACACATTTTTACACACTTTATTTGTATATTTACTTATAGTGATCTGCTTTTGAAATTTCTTACTTTACAGTATCTTGGTAACTTAATCAAAAATTTAATTTTATAACGTTTTATTTGTATTTAATAGATAGAATTATAAGTAAATAAAAAATCCACAAATATAGAAGGATCAATATCTTATTACATTTTTGAAGTTGACATGAAGTTGACAAAACCCAATAAAAACATATAAAATATGTAGAAATAAACCTCACAAACTATGTACCATGTCTTTATAGGAAAAAATTTAAGTTTTATTGAATTTGATAGGACAAAAGGTGAATTTAAGCAGATGTTAATGTTTCTGGATGAGAAAACTTAATATTGTTAAGATGCCAATTATCCTCCAAATTAGTCTATTAATTCAATGCAATCAAAATTGAAACCAGTGGAAATATATAAAGAATTTGATTAGGTTATTCAAAATTGACAGTGAAAAAAAAGAGACATTAATAGTTTAAATAATTTTAAGAGAACCCAACTGTGTGAGTGGGGGGGAGGTTGTCTATTGGCCCATGATGAGGCATATTTAAGTGAAAGTTCTATATGAAATATCATCATTGGAGTATAGGACAACTATTTTAGTGTGGAGGAGCAAAATTCTTCTACTGCTAAGATGTCTCTGGCAAAAGATCAGTTTTACAGGACGGACCCTAAAGGCAGGTGTTGGGTCCCGTTTACTCTTTTATTGCTTAATTTGTGTATCCTCAAAAAGAGCTCCCAGAATGAGAAATTGATTCTCATCCCTTTATCCCATTGTGAGGGGAGATCTTGGTAATATTTATCCGCAGCAAATAATCCACACAGACAGGAGGGTAAAGTGGTAAAAAGGTTGGGTGCAGAGTCCTTTGTCAGCCTACTCCCAGCTCCCAAAAAGTACCTGGAGCCAGCCAGTAAACTCTTCCGAAAGACTCTGAACACTTCGCTCCTCAACTATTTATTCGGCTTTCAACAGCGCCCCCACCTGGAAGGTCAAGGTGGGACAACAGGCAAAGAATAATCTTATGGAAATGTTTTCATATACAACAGGCAGAAAGTAGGATGCCTTTTGTGTGAGAGTCACATGCAAACATGTCTCTAAAAGTCTCTGCATATGATACCAGGTAAGACCTAATCTCCTCATCTTTCAGATGGAGAAAGAAAAATTTTTCTGAAAATACATTTATAGCCTTTTTTTTTTTTTAACCTAACTGGCCCTCTCTTTCTTCCCGTCTCAAACTCTCTGCTCCAACTTAGCATATTTATCTCTTTATTTATTTGGTTTTGGGGCCACATCTAGAGGTGATCAGAAAATCATATGTGATGTCAGAGATTAAACCTGGGCCAGCCAAGTATAAGGTAAGTGTCTTACCCAGTGTACTATCATTCCAGCCCCCCGCTTAGCATATTTAAAGCCAAGATAGTGGTATCAGCTTTGTTCTCCTGTGTTTCTAGGAAAAATGTTATTAATAGACTACTTTTTCCTCTTCAATCTGTGTGATAGTTTTAAAATTATTTGTCCAGAAAAATCCAGGAGGATGTAGGGTAATTACTTTGTTTGCATCCCGAAAACAATGTAGTATAATCACAGAAGAAAACAAATTCATGCCACAAATGCATACCACTGTGCTATTGCTCTGCCCCAAAATTGGCTCCTCTTTTGGAATTAAGCTGGAGAGACAGCAGTATGGCGTTTGCCTTGCACACAGTCAATCTAGGATGGATGGTGGTTCGAATCCCAGCATCCTATATGGTCCCTTGTGCCTGCCAGGAGCAATTTCTGAACACAGAGCCAGGAGTAACCCCTGAGTGCCGTGGAGTGAGACCCCAAAACAATGACTAAATAAATAAATCTTTTGGAATTAAATCAAACCTTATATAGAGAAGAAAACCAAAATTTAAATTGAGGAAATAAAACTTTCGAATTCTTTTTTGGTTTTTCGGGCCACACCCGTTTGATGCTCAGGGGTTACTCCTGGCTAAGCACTCAGAAATTGTCCCTGGCTTGGGGGGACAATATGGGATGCCAGAAGATCGAACCACGGTCCTTCCTTGGCTAGCCCTTGCAAGGCAGACACCTCACCTCTAGCGCCACCTCACTGGCCCCATAAACTTTCGAACTCTTAAAAGGAAATATAGTATAGAAGTAATAGTTGTGATTTCAAAAATGGGTGAACTTTCTAAACCAGACATGAAAGCCACAAGTCATAAAGGAACAGATCAATAAATATTATTATATTGAACTTTAAAACCTCTGTGTAGCAATGAGATAAAATAAGGACTGGATACAGTCCCTCACCTCACTTCAAGCAAGAAACCAATCTTGGAATAAGAGAGGTACCAAGACCAAACAGGTGTAAGAACACTAAGTAATAAGGTAGGTATCTATCTATCTATCCATCTATCTATCATCTATCTATTTTGCTTTTGGATAACACCTGGTGGCACTCAGAGATCATTCTTGACTCTGTGCTCAGAAATCGCTCCTGGCAGGCTTGGGTGACCATATAGGATGCAGGGGATCATCTGAGTCCGTCCCAGGTTGGCCACATCCAAGACAAACATCCTTCTGATGTACTATCGCTCAGGCCCTCTACTGGACAGTTTAAAATGCTTTTCAGATAGGACACTAGTCACAACACTCTTCGTGACTTTAAAACCTATGCTACTTTGCTAGTGCTCAGACCTATGTCCCCATCCAGGGCCTCTTACAAGTCCCCTTCTTGTAATAAACAAACTTGGAAAAAGAACTCTGGCCTCTTATAAATGTCTATTTTTTTGAGCACCAAAAAACAGGATATTTAAGAGCAAGCGATACTGTGAACAGGTTTAAATTCAAAGAGGCAAGAGGGGCCAGCAGAGGGGCTTAGTGGTCAAGTGCCTGGCTTGCATGGTCTGATTTCCAGGCGCCACAAAAAAGAAAGAGAAAAAAGATGACTGACAGACTATAAGAGCACCTTTTCAACAGATAAAAATAAATAGTTAGTGTCTAAATATATAAACCAATAAGAAAAAAAGACTACAGAAATGTGGTCAACAGTTAAACTATTTTAAAATTCTCAATGCCTAGACACCAAGATGGAAAATAAAATTAACACATATATGTAACATCTTCACTAATTAGAATAACCAAAAATTAAAAAACAACTATTACAAATGATGGTAAAAGTATAGTAGTTATGTGGCTACAAATTAGTACACTATTTTTGGAAAACAATTTGACATCAATTAAATTTTTAATGTTCCTGAATTTAATCCTCAGCATGAGACAATTGATCTATGAATCTCCATTTTCTTCTTCTTCTTCTTCTTCTTCTTCTTCTTCTTCTTCTTCTTCTTCTTCTTCTTCTTCTTCTTCTTCTTCTTCTTCTTCTTCTCTTCCTCTTCCTCCTCCTCTTCTTCTTCCTCCTCCTCCTCCTCCTTCTTCTCCTTTCTTCTCCTTCTCCTTCTTTCTTCTTTTTTTTTCTTGGTTAAGGAGGTGTACCTTCCCAGTGGTGCTCAGGAACTAGTTCAGAATCTGAACTCAAGTGACTCCTGGTGGTATTCAGGGGACAAAATGAGTCCTAGGGGTTCCAGCTGGGGTCTGTGGCATGCAAGGCAAGTGCTTTAACCCCTGTACTGCCTATTGGGTATTCCATTTTCATCTTTTTCCAAACCAGGACACCTTTGAAGTCCTGCTGGCTGTATCCTCATTATTTCTATGACACACATGTCTTCATCTGTCCCCACTTGGCCTAGAGATTGATTATACAGCATAGGCCTGTCACCAACCTTCTCCTACTCTACTTGCAACAATGTCCACAACTCCACAAACTGATAACCCAAAAGAATTTCTTTTTTTTTTTCCAAAAGAATTTCTGATCTTAGTTATATAGAACTATGGACTGGCAGGCGGGAGAGATAGCAAGGAGGTGGGGCATTTGCCTTGCATGCAGAAGGATGGTGGTTCAAATCCCGACATCCATATGGTCCCCCGACCCTACCAGGGGTGATTTTTGTGTAGAGCCAGGAGTAACTCCTGAGTGCTGCTGGGTATGATCCAAAAACAAAACAAAAAAAAGAACTATGTACTGAGTTCTCAATTCCCAGATCCACTCAGGAGAATTTGATCAGATTGCAAGCTACCACTTCTTTGATTTTGGTGCAGACAAGGCATTTGAATTATACTCTTCTTGAATTGAATTAATTCTTCTCTCACAACCATTTATCAGAATTATTTAGTCTAACTTGCACCTTTTCCTGATTTTCCTGCCTCACTGTCAGCTAGTTGCATGGCCATTAAACCTTGGGCTGCCTTTGCAGTTTTGCTGCTGTGGTTGTAAGTTGTCAGCCCCTCATTGTTTCAAAGGTTAATGGAATCATTTCTCAGAACCAGTACCAGCAGGCTGCTGCCAGATGTTTCTTTTGAAAGTATGAGGGACACAGGAGAGCATGCACAGATCTTCAACAAGTAACTGTGAACACAATACAGTCTTTGCCAGGCAAGAGCTTATTCACTATTTCCTGAACATGGTTGGGCCTTATGCAGAACTAAGAAGCAAGATATCTAACCACCTAGTTATTTCTCACGCATACAAAACCCCTATACTCTGTAAATTCTCCCCTATGAGCAATTCAGAGAAGATAGCTTTTCAAATACTAGTTCTCCTGTTTCTGTTGCTCCCTGAGTAATAAACTTTTCTTTAAAATATTTAATTAAAGAACAGTGGTATCTATAGTTGAGTTTTAAGCATATAATGGTTCAACATCAATCCCACCACAAGCATCAATCTCTTTATAGCAGTGCTCCCATATACCATCCTCTACCCTCATCCCTCCAATTCTAGCCCCAACCCCAACCTTCTACTTCCTCACTAGATGTGATAGTTTCAAAATATGTTCACAATTGCACAAACTTCTCTTCAATTCCTAACCTTTAAGTATAAACGGAGTATCATAACTTATTTCTATAAAACAAGTAGAGTGGGGGTGGCTTGAGAAAACTGATAATCAGAAGTGCTATATTTTCCAGCTCTCTCTCCATTGGATCATTGACACTCAGCAAACAGCTGCCATATTGTAACATGACACAAACAGCCAATCACAAGGAAGCTCACTGAGAAGACTACCACTGGCACAAACCATTTGTCAGCAAGACTGCACCTCATTTCAGCCCTAGGTAACTGGATGCAAACAACACAAGAGACTGAACCAGAGCAACCTACCCACAAAAAATGTGAATTAATAAACAATGGTAGGTTTAAGTCCCTATGTTTGTAAATACTTTTTTTACAGAAATATATCTTATAACTGAGGGAACTGGCAGCTTGCTTCAGGGCTCCAATGGGGAAATTATCAAGGGGAAGAGGAGAACATCCAGATTAAATATTTTTATAATGTGCTGCATCATGTTCTCCCATCACCCAATTCACTTGTTAAACTCTAACTCCAGTACTTTAAATAAATGAGCATTTGGATATAGAGTCTTTGAAGACATGACTAAGAGTAAATGATGTTTTGCCATCTCTTATAAAGGACTTCTAGGTGGTCTTGTTTATTTTCAAGGTATCGATGGCCAATCAATTCTGTTTATAAATCCCAGATTTCACCTCCATCTGAAATTAGATATTCAACCACTTGGTTGGTCTTCTGATGGTTATGTCTTATAGATACAAGGCATTGAATATAATACAGCTCTAAAATCTCTCAAAATTCTAGGTCTTTTTCTTCACTGTGGGTGTACCTCAGACCTCTCATTGAAATAGATACTGTATCACTATGCAATGAGTGAGCCTCCTCCAAAGCCCGGAAGGGTTTTTCATCATCTTATATCTCCTCAAGTCTAAGTCATAGCCATGTCCCATCCCTTCTTCCTTCACATGTAGCTCCAAACAATTCTCTCCATGTCTATAATATTCAACCAAGAAAAATAATCAGGCTGACATTTATAGTCAAGTAGAGGTCCTTTGGAAGCTATAAAACCAATAAATGCTCAGAGACTCATAAAACCTTAAAAGGGCCAAAGAGATATAACAAAGGTTATAGTGCTTGCCTTGCATTGCAGCCAAATCCTGATTTGAAACCTGTTACCATATATGGTCCTCTGGTCACTGCTAGGTGCTGCCCCTGAGCACCAAGTCAAGAGTAGTCAATGAGTAACAGTTGTTGTGTTCCAACACCCCCAGTCTTAATATCAAGACAGTTTAGATGGAAAATATATATTCTGAAAAGGAGACATTCTGCTGCTATCTCAGGATAAAGGGCAAACACTCTAAAGACAAGTCATGGGTAAAAGTGATGACCTGGATAAGACAGAATGAAGTGACCTGCAAAATTCAAATCCTCCTTTTGAACTCCCTAATAAAGATCTTTAGCTGAAGCAGCTCCGAAAAGACATTTTATCAGCTTCCTCGTGCTACTCAGGGCACTCCATTTCAGAAATGTTGATTCTTTCTTTGAGTAAATAATCTCTTTCTTTTTGCTTTTGTTTTTGGGTCATACCTAGTGGTGCTCAAGAATCATTACTAGCAATTCACAGGGAGTCATATGTGGTGTTGGGAATCAAACCAGGTCAGTTATATATGAAACAAGTGCTTCAAACTTTGTACTATTTCTCTATCCCTTTAATCCTCAAATTTCTCTTTTACTCTTTCTCTCAACACCCATTTTTCTGTGTGTGCAATCCTCTAATTAAAATACCCCTTTGCTTCATAATTTTGTCCTCTAACATTCTTTTCTGTGGGGCCTTTAGGATGAGTTGGGATTGACTTTTTCTTTTCCCCTGAAGAACATGACCTCACCTCATCCTGAGGCCCACTCTCCCAGACAATCCAGGTGCACTGATTCATTCCCAGATCCTGCAGATTAAGTTCAGTGTAGCTTGCTAGTTGCCTTATGAGATGGGAAGAGTTTTACTGTCCATGCTAATAAGCTAGAGCATGTGCAGATTTTCCATTCATCACCTCCCCAAGCACATACTTCACCAGTAACAACGTTGATTAGGAAGGTAGTGACTTGAGAACAGGAATCATAATTCTGCTCCTGCACCAAGATGGTTAAATAACCCAAAAGAGAGCAGAAGTAAAAGTGCTACCATGTTTCGCCATTTAATTGTCGCACACTGGACAAGGAAGTGAAAGAGAGAGGAAAGAAAGAAAGAAGAAAGAAAGAAAGAAGAAAGAAAGAAAGAAAGAAAGGAAGGAAGGAAGGAAGGAAGGAAGGAGGGAGGGAGGGAGGGAAGGAGGGAGGGAAGGAAGGAAAGAAAGAAAGAAAGAAAGAAAGAAAGAAAGAAAGAAAGA
>PVKC010047401.1:0-11107 GCA_004027635.1 Crocidura indochinensis | reverse complement strand
GGTTGTTTCCAGAGTCTTGCTATGGTAAATTGTGCTGCAATGAATATAGGTGTAAGGAAGGGGTTTTTGTATTGTATTTTTGTGCTCCTTGGGTATATTCCTAGGAGTGGTATAGCTGGATCATATGGGAGCTCGATTTCTAATTTCTGGAGGAATCTCCATATCGCTTTCCATAAAGGTTGAACTAGACAGCATTCCCACCAGCAGTAGATAAGAGTTCCTTTCTCTCCACATCCCCGCCAACACTGTTTGTTTTCATTCTTTGTGATGTGTGCCAGTCTCTGTGGTGTGAGGTGGTACCTCATAGTTGTTTTGATTTGCATCTCCCTGATGATTACTGCTGTGGAGCATTTTTCATGTGTCTTTTGGCCATTTGTATTTCTTCTTTGTCAAAGTGTCTGTCCATTTCTTCTCCCCATTTTTTGATGGGATTAGATGTTTTTTTCTTGTAAAGTTTTGTCAGCGCCTTGTATATTTTGGAAATTAGCCCCTTATCTGATGGGTATTGGGTGAATAGTTTCTCCCACTCAGTGGGAGGCTCTTGTATCCTGGGCACTATTTCCTTTGAGATGCAGACGCTTCTCAGATTAATATATTCCCATCTGTTAATCTCTGCTTTCACCTGCTTGGAGAGGTGCATTTCCCTCCTTGAATATGCTTGTAGTCTCAATGTCCTGGAGTGTTTTGCCTACGTGTTGTTCTATGTATTTTATGGTTTCAGGTCTGATATCAAGGTCTTTCATCCATTTGGATTTCATCTTCCTACATGATGTTAGCTGGGGGTCTAAGTTCAATTTTTTGCACATGGCTAGCCAGTTATGCCAACACCATTTGTTGAAGAGGCTTTCTTTGCTCCATTTAGAATTTCTTGCTCCTTTATCGAAAATTAGGTGACTGTATGTCTGGGGAACACTTTCTGAGTATTCAAGCCTATTCCACTGATCTGAGGGCCTGTCCTTATTCCAATACCATGGTGTTTTGATAACTATTGCTTTGTAGTAAAGTTTGAAATTGGGGAAAGTAATTCCTCCCATGGTTATTTTCCCAATGATTGCTTTCGCTATTCTAGGGTGTTTATTGTTCCAAATGAATTTCAAAAATGCCTGATCCACTTCTTTGAAGAATGTCGTGGATATCTTTAGAGGGATCGCATTAAATCTGTATAATGCCTTGGGTAGTATTGCCATTTTGATGATGTTAATCCTGCCAATTCATGAGCAGGGTATGTGTTTCCATTTCCGTGTTTCCTCTCTTATTTCCTGGAGCAGAGTTTTATAATTTTCTTTGTATAGGTCCTTCACATATTTAGTCAAGTTGATTCCAAGATATTTGAGTTTTTGTGGCACTATTTTGAATGGGGTTGTCTTCTTAATGTCCATTTCTTCCTTATTACTATTGGTGTATAGAAAGGCCATTGATTTTTGTGTGTTAATTTTGTAGCCTGCCACCTTGCTATATGAGTCTATTGTTTCTAGGAGCTTTTTGGTAGAGTCTTTAGCATTTTCTAAGTAAAGTATCATGTCATCTGCAAAAAGTGAGAGCTTGACTTCTTCCTTTCCTATCTGGATTCCCTAGATATCTTTTTCTTGCCTAATCGCTATGGCAAGTACTTCCAGTGCTATGTTGAATAGGAGTGGTGAGAGAGGACAGCCTTGTCTTGTGCCAGAATTTAGAGGGAAGGCTTTTAGTTGAGGATAATATTTGCCACTGGCTTGTGGTAGATGGCCTTAACTATATTGAGAAAGGTTCCTTCCATTCCCATCTTGCTGAGAGTTTTGCTCAAGAATGGGTGTTGAACCTTATCAAATGCTTTCTCTGCATCTATTGATAAGATCATGTGATTTTTATTTTTCTTGTTGTTGATGTTGTGTATTATGTTGATAGATTTACGGATGTTAAACCATCCTTGCAGTCCTGGGATGAAACCTACTTGATCATAGTGGATGATCTTCTTAAAGAGGTATTATATTCTATTTGCCAGAATTTTGTTGAGGATCTTTGCATCTACATTCATCAGCCATATTGGTCTGTAATTTTCTTTTTTCGTTGCATCTCTGTCTGGTTTGGGTATCAAGGTGATGTTGGCTTCATAAAAGGTATTTGGAAGTGTTTCCATTTTTTCGATTTCATGAAAGAGTCTTGCCAGGATTTGTAGTAGTTCCTCCTGGAAAGTTTGAAAGAATTCGTTAGTGAATCCATCTGGGCCTGGTCTTTTGTTTTTGGGCAGACATTTGATTACCGTTTTAATTTCATCAATAGTGATAGGGGTGTTTAGATATGCTACATTCTCTTCCTTCAACCATAGAAGATTGTAAGAGTCCAAGAATTTATCCATTTCTTCCAGGTTCTCATTTTTAGTGGCGTAGAGCTTCTCAAAGTAGTTTCTGATTACCCATTGAATCTCTGCCATATCAGTAGTGATCTCTCCTTTTTCGTTCCTAATACGAGTTATCAAGTTTCTCTCTCTCTCTTTCTTTTAGTTTTGCCAGTGGTCTATCAATCTTGTTTATTTTTTCAAAGAACCAACTTCTGCTTTCGTTGATCTTTCGGATTGTTTTTTGGGTTTCCACTTCATTGATTTCTGCTCTCAGCTTTGTGATTTCCTTCTGCCTCCCTATTTTTGGGTCCTTTTGTTGAGCACTTTCTAGTTCTATAAGCTGCGTCATTAAGCTACTTAGGTAAGCCCCTTCTTCCTTCCTGATGTATGCTTGCAAAGCTATAAATTTTCCTCTCAGTACTGCTTTTGCTGTGTCCCATAAGTTCTGATAGTTGGTGTCTTCATTATCATTTGTTTCCATGAATATTTTGATTTCCTTTTTTATTTCATTTCGGACCCACTGCTTATTCAGTATGAGGCTGTTTAACTTCCAGGTGTTAGAGTTTTTCTTCTTTGTTCCTCTGGAGTTCACAAATATTTTCAGAGCCTTGTGGTCAGCAAAGGTAGCCTGAAAAATTTCTATCCTCTTGATATTATGAAGATATGTTTTATGTGCCAGCATGTAGTCTGTCCTGGAGAATGTCCCATGTACATTGGAGAAGAATGTGTATCCAGGTTTCTGGGGATGGAGTGTCCTATATATATATCTACTAGGCCTCTTTCTTCCATTTCTCTCCTCAGGTCCAGTATATTCTTGTTGGGTTTCAGTATGGTTGACCTATCCATTGTTGACAAAGCTGTGTTGAGGTCCCCCACAATTATTGTGTTGTTGATGTTATTTTTCAGCTTTGTCAACAATTGTCTTAAATATTTTGCAGAATCCTCATTCGGTACATATATGTTTAGAAGCGTGATTTCTTCCTGCTCTACATAATACTCCTTGATTAATAAATAAAGTCCATCTTGCTCCCTTACAATCTTTCTGAGTATAAAGTTTGCATTATCTGATATTAGTATGGTCACTCCAGCTTTTTTATGGGTGTTGTTTGCTTGGATAATTTTCCTCCAGCCTTTTATTTTGAGTCTATGTTTGTTCTGACTATTCAGGTGCATTTCTTGTACACAGCAAAAAGTTGGATTGAGTTTTTTGATCCATTTAGCCACTCTGTGTCTCTTAACTGGTGCATTTAGTCCATTGACATTGAGAGAAAGAATTGTCCTGGGATTTGATGCCATCTTTATATCAAAATTTGGTGTGTCTTTTGGTTAGTCTTGTCTTAAATTAGGTCTTTCAGTTTTTCTCTTAAGAGTGGGTTAGTTGCCGGGCAGTGGCGCTGGAGATAAGGTGCCTGCGCTAACCGAGGACGGACCGCGGTTTGATCCCCCAATTCCCCATATGGTCCCCCGTGCCTGCCAGGAGTGACTTCTGAGCGAATAGCCAGGAGTAACCCATGAGCATCACCGGGTGTGGCCCAAAAACCAAAAAAAAAAAAAAAAAAAAAAGAGTGGGTTAGTGTCTGTAAAGTTTCTGAGTTGCTTTTTCTCTGTGAAACCATATATTCTTCCGTCAAACTGGAAAGTGAGTTTTGCTGGGTAGAGTATTCTGGTGAAACATTCATTTCATTCAGTCTTGTCACAATATCCCACCACTGCTTTCTGGCCTTGAGTGTTTCAGGTGACAAGTCTGCTGTAAATCTCAAGGATGCTCCCTTGAATGTACTTTCCTTTTTTGATCTTGCTGTTTGCAGAATTATGTCTCTATCTGTGGGATTTGTCATTGTGTCTAGGATGTGTCTTGGGGTATTTTTTCTGGGGTTTCTTTTGGTTGGTACTCTTTCGGGCATGCAAGATTTGATCACATATATTCTTTAGTTCTGGAAGTTTCTCTAATGATGTTCTTGACCGTTGATTCTTCCTGGAAATTTTCTTCCTGTGTCTCTGGGACTCCAATGATTCTTAAGTTGTTTCTGTTGATCTTATCGTGGACTTCTATTTTCATCTGTTCCCATTCTTTGACTATTTTTTCCATTGTCTGTTCATTTGTTTTAAGTTTTTTTTCCAATCTCTCCCGCTGTATGGAGTTGTTATTTATCTCATCTTCCACAGCACCAATTCTATTCTCAGCTTCTTCTACCCTGGTGTTGAGATCATTCATTTTACCATTCAATTCATTTACTGAGTTTTTCAGGTCTGTTAGTTGACATTTTATTTCAGTTTGGAGTTTTGTGATTTCTGTCATCATATTTTCTTGGTTCTTATTAGTGTTCTGTTCAACTCAGTCCATGGTTTCTTTGAGTTCTTTCAGCATCTTCCATATTGCTTTTCTAAAGTCCTTATCTGAGAGATTGATTAGTTTGTTGGTCATTATCTGGTCATCAGAATTGTCATCTTCGTTCTCTAGGTCTGACACTGGTCTGCGTTGTTTCCCCATTGTCACACTAGTATTGTGTGTTTTTCTACATGTTGCGGTGGTATTCATGGGTAAGTGATGTGCGCTGCCACACTCCTCTGGTTCCACCGTTTCCGGTGTGTCAATTTGCCTACAAGGGAGTGGAGTCCTCTGTGGATAAGGCATCTCAAAGGATCAAATCTTGGGCCTAGACACAGCAGAGAAGACTGTCCAGAGAGAAATTTTGGGCTTCAGTTATCCAGCACAGTCCATAGTGTGATTTTTTTTCTCTTCTTGTTGCGATGATGTTCTTTCCTTAGAAAGAGCGCATGGTCGCGTAGCGAAGCGGAGCCAAAGTGCTCTTCTGCAGCCTCTTTTCAGCCCACTCCCACAAGGTCTGGACGACAGTAGAGGACAAATAAACACAAAGAAAAGACAGGACTCACAGTTCTTCGCAGTCAGCCTCACTAGGCAGGTGTGGATTCACAGAAATTCCCAGCCTGACGTCACAAACAGGGGACCTTGCTTTTGCAAAGTACTCACTTCTTGCCAGTTTCACTTTGATGAGGTGTTCCTGGGTGATCCCGCCCTAGAATGGACCTCTGGGAGAGCGAGATTTTTTGGAGCCGATTTGGCCCACTCCCACGAGGTCCAGACGACAGGAGAACAAATAAACACAAAGAAAAGACAGGACTCACAGTTCTTTGCAGTCAGCCCCACTAGGCAGGCGTGGATTCCAACTTTAGATAAAATCTTCTATATCAAAGATCACATACCCGTTCCACATCTCTTTCTTGGAACGTGAGCGAGCTGCAGCGTGGGCAGCTGGAACCTCTTTGCTCCTAGGGCTGGTGGAGGGAGATGACGGTGATTGCCTCCGTTCTTGACCCACTCAGAACACCAAATACCCTTCTCCTTGTGGCTCGGGGCTGCAGACATAGCAGGTGAGATGCATCCCCGGGTGTGATGTGTGAACCCGCAAAGGGTTCCTGGCTCGGCCTTCAGGTGGGGGATACTGATGTAACTTTTAGAGATTAGCAAGAAGCCAGGTTTCCTTATCCAATATCCTTTACCTAGAGAATAGGTTTTTAGATCAGAGACTTATAACAAATGACTAACTTCCTAAGGTCAGGTTTTGAAAGGGGCAAAACTTATATGAAAGGGGTACAGACTCTATACCTAGTAAAATTTAATAGCCCAATGCTATTCTGGCCAAACCTTTTTGGAGTGTAGGCTATATTTTTGCCTGTAAAAATGCACAGCAGAATGGTTCTCCTTCTGTTATTTTAGACCAAATAACATGAAGGAAATATAATGTCAATAACAATATCAATCTCTATGGAAGTTCACCAACTACACACACAGGGATGAAACTTCCACAGCCGGCCTCTTGGTTAAAATCCCTTGGGGATAATTCAAACCAGTTATTCATGCTATGACATTCTAGCGGACCTTCTCTTTGTCCCCTTATAGAAATATAGAAATTCCATGGGGCTGGAGCTATAGCTCAGCAGTAGGGTGTTTGCCTTGCATGCAGCTTGAAGGACTATATGGGATGCTGGGGATTAAATCAGGTTAGGTGTATGCAAAACAGGTGTCCTATTGAATGCACCATTGTTCCAACCCCTTAATGACTATACTATAGATCATACAAAAATGTATTTGTATTTTTATAACTGATATCAGCAATCTCTATATACTTTACTTGATATAAAGTAAAACAATTAAACTTTTCCATGCACAGTGAATTCAATTGGAGTGCTGCAGTTTAAAGCAGTCACATTAAGGACTGGAAGTAAAACAGCACACATAAGACACTTGCCTTTTACATAATAAACACGCCCACCCTGACACCACATATGGACTACGGAGTACTCCCAGCAGTAATCCTTGAAAACAGTGGTCATCTGTCATTCCTCAAGAAAAGCCCTAAGATCGACTGAGTATGGACACCTAACCAAGAAAACGAACAACAAGAAAATAGTCCCTGTAAGACACATTGATATAATTCCATTCTTTTGAAGAATACTTAATAAGTCCTAAATTCTCAGCCACACCTACTTATGATTTTTCTTGCAAAGTTACTGTTGAGGCACTAGTGGTCTTTCCAGATCCTGTGGAGCTTTGTTCATATTAGCTTTGGAGGTTGCCAACCTGGTCCCTATTGCCATTTCTGTAAAGTTCACATGACGATGTGGAACCTGAGTATAAACAAGCCGTTTCTCTTTTCCACATTTCTTCCTGACCACAACACAGCTATTATTTTGAATTTAGCTATTTAACATGAGGTTTAAGAAGTCTGGATATTATCTGCAGTGTGTTTTTCTAGACACCAGTTTGGGTCATTTCTGATCTATGGCTTTGAGAGACTATGTTGCCAGGCCTGGAGCCTCTGTCAGAAGTCTGTAGTCCACAAAGAAACAAAGCATCTGCCCTGCTACTTTGATGTAACCCTTCTTTTATCTATTATTTCATTAATATTCCAACACCCTAGTATTCATCTCTCATTCCTCAAGAAAAGCATAAACTCTTGAATCTCTGATTGTCAGCACTTCCAGTTTTTTAATCTGCAAGATTTTCCTTGTACCAGAATAACTTTTATTTTCTTATACAGCAGGGTCTTTCTTTATGACATTCCTTTATATCTCCTACCTCTAAAGAGTTTAGATGTGTTTGTTTTATTTTGTGGTACCACGAATTGAACACCAGGGACCTTACATATGCGAAGTAGCTTATCTACAAGGCAACACATACTTTATAGCTGAACTTCATCCCTGGACCCTCAAAGATTTATTTTGAAACATTTATATATTTATATCAATATATTATATCTATATTATATCTACATTTATATATTATAATATTATTAATACAAAATGTACCTTATAATATATATTAATAAATATATAATATATAGTATATTGATATATTGATAAATATATTATATTAGTATTTTGATAAATATATTATTATTAATATGTTGTATATTATATATAATTATATATTTATATAACATCTGGCTTTGAATCATAATTAATTATACTCCATTCCCTAACTTTCCATATTTGAAGACATATATGTGTGTATATACATATATATATATATATATATATATATATATATATGTATATATATATATGTGTGTGTGTATGTGTAAAGCTTGTTAGGTTAAGAAGTCTTCTGTTTCAACACAACCTGAATTTTACAATTTAAATATGTGTATTTTCAAACTATTGTCTTGTTATTGCCCTTAAAAATATTTTTAAGACAAGGCCATCTACAGCAAGCCAATAGCAAATATTATTATCAATGGAGATAAACTAAAGGCCTTTTCCCTAAAATCTGGTACAAGTCAAGGCTGCCCTCTCTCACCACTCCTATTCAACATAGTACTGGAAGTACTTGTCATAGCACTTAGGCAAGAAAAAGATATCAAGGGCAGCCAGATAGGTAAGGAAGATTTCAAGTTCTCACTGTTTGTAGATGACATGATACTATATTAAGAAAAGCCTAAAAGCTCTACCAAAAAGCTTCTAGAAACAATGGATTCATATAGCAAAATGGCAGGCTACAAAATTAACATGCAAAAGTTAATGGCCTTCTTATACACCAATAATGATAGAGAAGAAATGAACATTAAAAACAA
Organism: Crocidura indochinensis; assembly: GCA_004027635.1. Taxonomy (NCBI): domain Eukaryota; kingdom Metazoa; phylum Chordata; class Mammalia; order Eulipotyphla; family Soricidae; genus Crocidura; species Crocidura indochinensis. The sequence continues at coordinate 2,695 of PVKC010047401.1, read as the reverse complement.
TCCCATTCACATTCATGCCCCACAAATTCAAATATCTTATCTAAAGAGGTGAACAATCTATACAAAGAAAACTACAAAACCTTGCTTCAAGATATAAGAGAGGACACAAAGTATGGAGACACATACTCTGCTCATGGATTGGCAGGATTAATATCATTAAAATGGCAATACTCCCAAAGCATTCTTTAAAGAAGTGGATCAAACACTCCTGAAATTCATTTAGAGCAATCAACATCCACGAATAGCTATAGCAATCCTTGGGAAAAGAAAACTTTCCCCAGTTTTAAATTGTATTACAACGCAATAGTTATCAAAACAGCATGGTATTGGAATGAAAACAGATCCTCAGATCAGTAGAATAGAAATGAGTAGTCAGAGAATGTTCCCCAAGCATACAATCAACTCATCTTTGATAAAGGGACAAGAAATACAAAATTGAGCAAGGAAAGCCTCTTCAACAAGTAGTGCTGGCACAACTGGTTAGCCACTTGCAAAAAAAAGCGAACTCAGACCCCCATCTAACACCATGCACAAATGTCAAATCCAAATGGATTAAAGACCTTGATATCAGGCCTGAAATCATAAGGTATATAGAAAAACATGTAGGTAAAACACTATATGACATTGAGACTAAAGGCATCTTCAAGGAGGAAACAGCACTCTTCAAACAAGTGGAAGCAGAGATAAACAGATGGGACTATATTAAGCTGAGAAGCTTCTGCACCTCAAAGGAAATAGTGCCTAGGATACAAAAGCCACCCACAGAAAGGGAGAACTATTCACCTCATATCTATCAGACAAGGGGCTAATATCAAAAATATACAAGGTACTGACAGAACTTAATGTGAAAAAATATATAGCCTCATCAAAAATGGTGAGAAGAATGAACAGACAATTCACCAAAGAAGAAATACAAATGGTCTGGGGACCGGGCGGTGGTGCTGGAGATAAGGTGCCTGCCTTGCCTGCGCTAGCCTTGGACGGACCTCGGTTCGATCCACCGTCTCCCATATGGTCCCCCAAGCCAGGAGCAACTTCTGAGTGCATAGCCAGGAGTAACCCCTGAGCGTCACTGGGTGTGGCCCAAACCCCCCCCCCAAAAAAGAAATACAAATGGTCAAAGGACACATGAAGAAAAGCTCCATGTCATTAATCATCAGGGAGATGCAAATCAAAACAATATTGAGGTACCATCTCACAACACAGAGACTGGCACACATCACAAAGAACAAGAATAATCAGTGCTAGGCCCGGAGAGATAGCACAGTAGTGTTTGCCTTGCAAGCAGCCAATCCAGGACCAAAGGTGGTTGGTTCGAATCCCGGTGTCCCATATGGTCCCCCATGCCTGCCAGGAGCTACTTCTGAGCAGACAGCCAGGAGTAACCCCTGAGCACTGCCGGGTGTGGCCCAAAAACAAAAAACAAAAAAAAATCAGTGCTGGTGGGGATATGGAGAGAAAGGAACTCTCATTTACTGCTGGTGGGAATACCATCTAGTCCATCCTTTATGGAAAACAATATAGAGATTCCTCAAAAAACTGGAAATTGAGCTCCTTTATGATCCAATTATACCACTCTTAGGGATATACCCTAGGAACACAAAAATACAATTCAAAAATCCCTTCCTCAAACAATCAAGATGTCCGTCAACAAATGAATGGCTAAAGATACTGTGGGACATATACACAATGGAATATTATGCAGCCAACAGGAGAGATGACATTATGACTTTTTCCTATACGTGGATGTACATGGAATATATTATGCTGAGTCAAGTAAATCAGAGGAAGAGATATAGACAAAGAATAGTCTCACTCATCTATGCGTTTTTAGAAAAATTAAAGACATTATTGTTATAAGGCCCAGAGACAATAGAGTTAAGGGCTAGAAGGGCTGAAAGGAATGGCTCACTTTTTGAAGCTCACCACAAAAAGTGTGAATGCTGTTAGCAAAATAACAACACTTAAAACTAGTAGGCAGTGTTAAAGAATGAGAGAAGCAGAATGCCTTTCTTGAATACAGGGAGGGGGAGGGAAGGGGGTCATTGGTGGTGGGAATGTTGCAGTGGTGAAGGGGTATTGTTTGTAACTGAAACCCAACTATAATCAAGCTTATAGTATCATGGTGCTTAAATAAAGATTTTATATATTAAAAGATATATTTTTAAGAAGCCAAAGTGATATCATAGCAGGTAGGGTGTTTGCCATGAATATGGCTAAAACAAGTTCAATCCCCACCATCCCATATGGTCTCGTGAGCATTGCAAAGAGCAATTCCTGAGTACTAAACAAACAGTAACCCGACTAAACCAAACAATTATTTTTAAGATTCCAGAGCAAAAGAACAGTAAAGAGGGTACTTGCCTTGCACACAGCTGACTGAGGTTTGTTACTCAGCACAAGATTGATCCCTTAGTGCAGAGTCATGAGTAAATACTGAGCAACACTGGGTTTAACCTGAAATAAGATATATACACATATTATACTAAAGGGTGAAAATAAATGCTTTGTGTAAGTGAATTTTATCTCCTTTCTCTTATGTATTAACCCAAAATTTAGCCTCAAGGTTAGTCTCAAGTTTCAAGGTAAGAAAGGCTAAACTAAAGTTAGAGGGAAATGAGAGAAAAAGGACATAAAGAATTGAAGGAATATGCGCTCGGGAGATAGCATGGAGGTAAGGCGTTTGCCTTTTTTT
>PVKC010047400.1:0-11070 GCA_004027635.1 Crocidura indochinensis | reverse complement strand
TATTTGAGACATTTTAAAGAAGAAATCCTTTAGATAAGAAATGTGATAAGATAGGAAATGTGCCCTGAGTCAAAATACAATGGGGAAGACAATTGCCTTGCTCAAGGTCAACCTCACTTTGGTCCCCAAGCTCTACTAGGAGAGATCTCTTAGCACTAACCAAGCCAGGTAGAAACTTTGAGTACCACTGGGTGTGCTCCCCAGTTTTCCCCCCACAAAAGAAGAAACTTGCTTCAGGTTGTATGAATAGTAGATTAAAACATGAGTCTTTTTATTTCAATAACCTCATTTGTAATCTGCTTTTTACAAAATTTATCAAGAAAGACAAGTTTCGGGGGCTGGGCGGTGGCGCTGGAAATAAGGTGCCTGCGCTAACCTAGGACCGACCACGGTTCGATCCCTCGGTTCCCCATATTTCCCCCCTCCCTGCCAGGAGCGACTTCTGAGCGAATAGCCAGGAGTAACCCCTGAGCGTCACCGGGTGTGGCCCAAAAACCAAAAAAAAAAAAAAAAAAAAAAAGAAAGACAAGTTTCAGGGGCTGGAGCGGTGGCACGAAGTGGTGGCATGGAGTGGTAAGGCGCTAGCCTAGGACGGATCACGGTTTGATTCCCCGGCATCTCCCATATGGTCGGTCCCCAAGTCAGGAGCAATTTCCGAGCATAAAGCCAGGCGTAACCCCTGAATGTCAAATGGGTGTGGCCCCCCAAAAAGAACCAAACAAAAACAAAGAAAGACAAGTTTCAATGGATGGGTTCCACTTTCTTTTTTATGAAAACCTGACTTTGTTGAGATCACAAATTTTTTTTTGTTTTGTTTTTTTGGGTCACACCCAGCAGTGCTCAGGGGTTACTCCTGGCTATCTGCTCAGAAATAGCTCCTGGCGGGTACGGGGGACCATATGGGACACAGGGATTTGAGCCAACCACCTTAGGTCCTGGATTGGCTGCTTGCAAGGCAAACTCCACTGTGCTATCTCTCCGGGCCGGGCCCGATATCACAAATTTTATGTCAAAGAATTATTTATTCTAAGGCTATGGTTTCTGCCTCAAATATACTAATAAAATGTGTAAAGGTAATTAATCTTTGTGCATTGGACAAAAGAAATTTCCTGACATTTAATGGTATTCTATAATATTGGTTTGAAAATAAGCATGATAGAATTTCTATCTATTAAGATATTAGAACTCCTAATTCTTTTTTGGGGATCACATCTGGTGGTGCTCATGGGTTACTCCTGGCTCTGCATTCCTGGCAGGCTTGAGAGACCATATGGGACACCAGGGATCAAAACCAGGTCTGTCACATGCAGGGCAAATGTCCTACCCATAGTGCTATCACTCCGGCCCTCATAGAATTCCTAACTCTAATAGTGTACTGCATTTATTTAATAATTAGATTTTTTGAGCTACTCCTAGTAGTACCCAGGAGCCACACTTAATAGTAAAATGCTGTGGGTTATTCTTTTGTCGTTTGTTTCTTGGTTTTCTTGGTTTTGCCATCTAAGAGCTCAAATTCTGGTGTATTGCATGCAAGACACGCACTTAATCATAGAGTCATCGCCATGGCCTGAGAGTGAGCTGCATATAAAAATTACTCTTGGGGCCTGGGAGATAGTATGGAGGTAAGGCATTTGCCTTTCATGCAAAAGGTCATCGGTTCGAATCCCGGTGCCCCTTATGGTCCCCTGTGCCTGCCAGGAGCAATTTCTGAGTATGGAGCCAGGAGTAACCCCTGAGCACTGCCGGGTGTGACCCAAAAACCAAAAAAAAAAAATTACTCTTGAAGAACAAGAACAAATGTACTATGATCAATTGTATCAAATATGAGATATACTTTCTTTAAATTACAAAAGAAAAGTCAAAAGCAGACTAATATAATAGTATTAAGTTTCATATCAGGAAGTCTCAAGATCTAAAAATCTTGAGTCTCAAAATCTCAAGATTTTGAGGTTAACTTAAATTAATATGCATATGCACGGAACTGTAAAAAATACTATGCCTTCAATGTTAAAGGAGTTACATATATTTTGTGGCATTGGATTGCTTTCTATACTGCTAAGAAATGTTATAATGTACTACAATCTGGGAGCTTGAGGGGCAAAGTAATTGTGCATGTGTTTTGTTTTATTTTGCTTAATGTTTTTTCGGCTGAAAGTTCAAAATTAAGGTGTCAGTCAGGGGATTTCTTCTGAGAATTATGTTTATGGATGATCATCTTCCCACTGTAACTTCACCTTGTCTTCTTCTTTGCATCTTTGTCTTCATAAAATAAAAAATATTACTCTTGAAGGACAGCAAATTATAAATCTATAAATCAAATCAAAATGATCTATACTTACCATTATCCAGATCAATTTATTTTCACTTTAAGAAATTATAAAAAATAGCTGTCAAGGGCCATAGATATGCACTATAATGGCCAATGCTCAAAAACTTATTGAGTCGGCAGCAATGCAACCAGGTCAGAATGCAGGGAAAGACGATTGTCTGAGTTGATGCCGAGAACCTGGCAAGAGAGAACTCCTGACTCTTATCTATCAGTCAAAAAAACAGCCTATTGTTGCTCAAAGAGCTGTAAGAGTTGCTGGTGGTTGTGTGGATTTATTTTTATTTTATTTATTTATTTATTTGGTTGTGTGGATTTATAAAATGGGCAAACAAAAGTTAAAAAACAAATATTCATATTATCTTTTCCAGGTATATGCAGCCTGAACAAGTTTTTCTAGAAGGCATAACACACTAAAAAAAGCAAAAAAGGTTGGGGACCGGGCGGTGGCACTGGAGGTAAGGTGCCTGCCTTGCCTGCGCTAACCTAGGACGGACCGCGGTTCGATCCCCCGGTTCCCCATATGGTCCCCCAAGCCAGGAGCGACGTCTGAGCGCATAGCCAGGAGTAACCCCTGAGCGTCACTGGGTGTGGCCCAAAAACCAAAAAAAAAAAAAAAAGCAAAAAGGTTTCCCTATCAATCAAGCAGCCTCAATAGATAGATGGCTGGTCCATACATACTGGCCTTATTGGAGTAACCCATAACCCTAAATTATAAAGATGATCATCTTTAGCGGGCTCTAAGCAAAGGTCATACTACTTTCCTTTTCCCTTCCTTTTTTTAGGGTATTAAAAGGGAATTTAAGGCCCTGCTCTTTCTGACTCTGTTCAGGAATGACCCCTGGTGATGTTCACACAATCATATGCAGTGCTGTGGGATCAGGGCCTGTTGAATACAAGGCAAGGTCCTTAACCTGTGCTCTGTCTCATAGGGCCCAATACTGCTGTTTTCTTAGACAATCAACATCATATAATTGACCTAACACTAAGTGTCCATCTGGTCAGTCAAACAGCAGAAAAGTTTAGGCAAGGAAATAGATCTCAGTTTGCCAAAGTTCTCACTTCTCTCTCTCGTCTTCCACTACCAGATGACCTCTATAGTTCTCAAAAGCATCAGTTCCAAAGTCAGCAGAGTTCTAAGTTCCAGCAATTTCCTCTACTGCAATATCCAGTCAAGGAAAATAAGGATAAATTGGTATTTAAATCAGGGATAAATCTCCAAGAAAAAGACTAATCATACAATTATTTTAGAATAAATGTATGACCAGGTAAGTGAAGAGTGGTAATATCAACACACTGTTTTGTTTTTTTGTTTGTTTGTTTTTTGTTTTTTTTGGGGGAGGGGTCACACCCAGCAGTGCTCAGGGGTTATTCCTGGCTCCATGCTCAGAAATTGCTCCTGGCAGGCACGGGGGACCATATGGGGCACCGGGATTCAAACTGATGACCTTTTGCATGAAAGGCAAACGCCTTACCTCCATGCTATCTCCCGGGCCTCAACACACTGTTTTATGAACAAAGTTTATCCTTAATTTTAGTTACTTTATATTTTATCAACAGAAGAAACCCAACATATCTGAAAAGTACTGGTCATTTTTCAAAGTTAATTCCCAAGTTTCAGCCTGATTTTGTTTAAATGGTCAATAAAAACTATGCTTCTTGCAGTAAGCATATACTTCGCATGTTTATGGGAAATGGGCAACACTTCAGACTGCAGAAATGATTCTTTTTATTTATTTATTTATTTATTTATTTATTTATTTATTTATTTATTTATTTATTGTGGTTTTTGGGTCACACCCGACAGTGCTCAGGGGTTACTCCTGGCTCCATGCTTAGAAATTGCTCCTGGCAGGCACGGGGGGCCATATGGGGCAACGGGATTCGAACTGATGACCTTTTGCATGAAAGGCAAACGCCTTACCTCCGTGCTATCTCCCGGGCCCCTTCTTTTTATTTTTAACATTTATTGAGGTGCGTGATTTACAATTCTGTTAAAGATAGTTTTATACATACATCATGCCAGTACCACGCCTGGCCCAGATGCCTAACTCCCTCCACGAACATCCCAAAGGCCCTTTCCATTCAACCATTGTCACCTCCACCCTTCCCACACCAAATTATCAGTTATGTTGCTTTTGTCCAAATGTTGCTCCCTTACTGTGTATCTTTAAAGTCCCACAGATGAGAGAGATCATTCTGTAGGAAATAGGTTTTTAAACCAAAAACAAAAACTGCTTTTATCTCCTTATCTAAGTAGTAAATGGGGAAAGAAGAGGTTCTTATGTTTATTTGTTTGTTTAATTGATCCAGCATACTCACTTTCCTTCCCTAAACTACTTGACAATACATGACACGTGGGCTTGTCATCTGTATACTTTAGTAAACAGAAAACCTCCTGGATCTGCCACATGCAAGGCAAATGCCCTACCACTGAGCTCTCTCCAGCCCCTAGATTGTAAATTTAAAAGCCTTTGTGCCCGGAAGATAGCATGGAGGTAAGGCGTTTGCCTTTCATGCAAAAAGATCATCGGTTTGAATCCCGGTGCCCCATATGGTCCCCCGTGCCTGCTAGGAGCAATTTCTGAGCATGGAGCCAGGAGTAACCCCTGAGCACTGCCAGGTGTGACCCAAAAACCAAAATAATAATAATAATAATAATAATAATAATAATAATAAATAAATAAAAGCCTTTGTGCAAGAGCACAGCTATGAACAACATATTCCATGAGGGATGACAAAGGGATCAAATTTCCTTAAGTTTCTTTACTATTGACTCCACATTAGTAAAAACAAACAAACAAACAAACCTGAGAGAAATGCAAAAGTCAGAACTCTACAAAGATGACGTGTACAGTGTATCTTCTTTAACCTGATCTGCAGGTAGGCTCTATTCACCACAAGTAACTGAAATCACATTAAACCATCAAAGGAAACTGCATGAAAACTTTCCTACATTCTTGGAGACCACTGTGATAATTTGATGTGACTCATCAAGATCAAAAAAGCAAAAGTCCTCCTTTTCCTCTGCAGTACCCCTTATGGGTGGATATAGCCATCAGTTCCCAGGCAGCCTTTCATTCGGAGACCTGAGGAGTAACTGTCTTCTCAGAAGCTGTTGCCATCTTCACAGGGGAAATATATATGCTTAGATAACAAAAGAAAATTTGGAGTAGACAGCAGAGTGATGAGGCTTAAATATGGCTCGTGGAGCAAACCAAAGAAAGTAGGCAAGATGAACCCTGGTACTGATAGTGCTGTGACTGTCTGGCAAATGATCCATGGCAGAGACAGTGGGGGGTCCCACCAGTAGGTGAGTTCATAAGATTTGAGGCAACCGCTGTGCAGCTCTGAGCACAATTAGACACTGTTATTCTCACCACAACCGGAGGAATTTCAACACTGTGTCTGTTTACTTGCAAGAAACAGACCCTATGACCCACTCAGAAGCATTCACTATTGAAAATTTTGCCACAAACATTCTCTTTGCAAATCACAATAAGGTAAGTAGAGTGCCTGCAGGAGAAATAAACAGCAAGAGGTAAATCCTTTATTTAAAAACAAAAAAAAAAATGACCCATGTAGTATGAAAGATAAAATAGGTGCTAAAATAGGTGGATAGAGAAAGAGCTAGATCAGGGGGCAGGAGTGAGATGCAAGATCCTGCTATGGACACAGAAAGTCTTTCTCCTGGTCAGTGTTGCAGAACCAATGGCCGAGTTTTCATGACCATATTTATATTACATTAGGAAATGACTGTGATTTATTTGAGGCACTGAAATGAAAGTCCTTACCTTGGGTGATTAATAAGTTACCAAGTTTTTAGTGAATCTTTGCAAACTTTCTAATTCTTAGATATGCGCTTACCTATTCAAGTTCTATGTTTTGTTTTGTTGGTTTTGGGGCCACCAGGGTTTACTCCTTGTTCTGTGGTCAAGGATCAATCCTGAGGGATCACTCCTGGCAAGGCATAGGGGATGTTATGGGATGCCAAGTATCAGACCTAGGTGGGCTGCAAAGAAGACCAGAACCTTGCCTACTGTGTCATCTTTCTAGTCCTCAAGTTCCATCCTTTTTAAGGGTGGGGGGAAGGGTCTTTGGCTTATATCTAATAATATTCATGGCTTACTCATGGTTTTGCACTCAGGGGTCACTCCTGATGGTGGTTGGGGGACCATATGGGCTATAATAATCAAACCCAGGTCAGCCACATGCAACACAAGTGCCCTATCTACTGTTCTATCTCTCCGGCATCCCTTCTTAAGAGCCACCAATAGCTATTCACTAAATCAAAAAGTTTAAACAAGGGAACTCTTAAGAAAAGTTTCACAGGAAGCAACATTTCTCTAAGCAAGCCTACCAATAGCCCACCTACAAGGCAACAGGAAAGGTTACAGGACTGATGTTAAAATAGTAACACCAGTGTGCTGTGATTCACTGGGGTGTTTATCTTTAGATAGCTAAATTAAGTAGAACATTCTGGCAACCTTCTTTTCCTTTATTCTAACAGCATTCTTTCTCTTTGTGAAATCAACAAGGAAACAAACTCTAATCTTCTTGAGGAAAGCTTTCTGCTGGGGACTGGATCTAAGGGGAGGGTTCTGTTCCTTTGGCATTTGAATAAAACCTTAAAATGTGTCATTTTAACCGTAAACACTGAATTTCATTACAAATCATGGATATTCAGGTGATAGCCTTTTCCTCAGGCCTGCTACAAGATTTGCTGTCAGCACACCTTCCAACCTGTTCTAGAAAAGTTTGAATTAAAAATATGGTGAGCTCATCAGTCATTTGAGTCCGGAAACATTTAAATAATTAAGCTGCAAACTAGTCAGTCCCATATACTTCTCATGACCCTGAAGATAACCTGGGCTCAGTCTGCTCTGCTTTTATAGCTTTAAAAATTCCCCCAATGCCAGAGCAATAGATAGTACAGCTGTAGAGCACTTGCCTTGCACATAGTAGATCCAGGATGGACCTGGTTAGATCCCCGGCACCCCATATAGTCCTCTGAGCCAGGAGCGATTTCTGAGCACATAGCCAGGAGTAACCCCTGAGTGTTACTAGATGTGCCTCTCCCCAAAATTTAAAAACAAAACAAAAAAAATTCCCCCAATGTCAAATATATGTGCTATACAAAGCTTCATCCAAGTCAAAGTGGCACAAATTGCTGCATTTGAATTAAGATCAGAATAAAGCAAGACCACCAAAAGTTTGTTTCCTCTCATCCATAGCCTTTCTATAATTAACCTTGTACTGTGTTACCTGGCATGCTTACCTTAGTTCATATATATTTTTCATGGTTATGAGCTAACCAAATTTATTAATATACGACATCATCCCTTGTCCATCTATATTTTGCACCGAATGCGTCACACCTTACGAAGGATTTTAAATTGGTTCTTACTAGAAAATTCTAAAATTGGCTTGGCTTCTGAAAACCTGAATTGAGAAGGCCCATTTAGGAAGCAGCATGCAGTTCATGAAAGCGTTATGTAATAGACTTCAGCTCAGCACCCCTGCCCTTGGGAGCTATGTTTACAAAGGAACATCTGCTGAGAATTCCTGGCTAAAAGAGTAAGTGGCATGGGGAAATAGTTTATAGGGCTCATGTTCTTCCTGAAGGAGTTCCAGGTGCCTACCCCACTGTGCAGTAAGCAGTGGCCACTTCCAATGATGCTTGTTCAATGTACTGCCTGGAGATGGACCACTCTGGGGTCACCATGGTCACCCTAAAAGTGATCAGGGAGCATGTGGTGGCAGGGATCCAACTCAGATCTCTCTTGCAAGTTGGGCTCATGTACTCCAATCCTCTGAGCTATATCTCTTACCCCTGCCCCATCTTTACTAAAAATAAAAGAATCAGTAGTGTTCTGTCTATGCCAACCTCTTAGATTGTTTCCAAATTCCACGCAAATATTGCCAGTCAAGCTAGCAAAATGCAGGTGCAAATATAGGATAGGGAATGGAGCCACAGTACAGTGGGGAGGGCACTTGCTTTGCACAAGGCAAACCCGGGTTTGATTTGATTTCCAGCAACACATATGGTCTCCTGAGCCCTGGCAGGAATGATTTCTGAGTACAGAGCCAGGTGTATGTACTGAGCACCTCTAGATATAACCCTCAAAAAACAAACAATTCAAATGTGGGATAACCTGCAGCCTAGCAAATATGCCTTGGTAATGATCAGACACCAGCAGTAATGAGGGGCCAAGCACTGAGCACACTCCTGGCCTCTCGAGATCCATTCCTGGCCATTCTGCTGTGCACTTCCCCTGTCCACACCATCATTCACCCTTTAAATAGCAAGATGGTTATCTCTGGGAGTGGGGGCAGGATGAGGTCTCACAATGGAGAAAATGAAGCCATCCACAGGAAGCTAGTATTAGAACATTTTTATGACCTGAATTCCTCTACCACAGTCCTCAGCTAACAAGACACAAGCTTTTTTCTTCCTTACATCTTTAGATCTAACAGATAAGACTGATTGTTCCTCTTCCTAAGTAAAAAAAATGAACAACAACAACAACAATAAGAAAAAGCACAGAGAAAGTCACTGGACTCTTTGGGTGACATTTAAACTCCCAAAGTTTACAGAATGCTTTTAGCTGGGTGGAATTTTTCTTTCTTTCTCCTCAATAGCACCCACTTGTGATTAAAAACAAACCAAAAAAATAAAAAAGCCTGTTGGTTTCTCAATCCCACACACTATAATTATGTTCCTAATGCCAATTTCATATTAAAACACATCAATAAGATGGAGGAGGTGAAATGCTATATTTCTCTTGCTTTGTTCTTAAAATAACAGACTAAGCAGCCCCATGCAAAATCAAGTTCCACACTGAACCATTCAATAAACAGCAGCTTGTTAGAACCTGGGTGGAAAGTAGAATCTATATTTGGGGGCCACACAGAAGATGCTTAGGGGCTAATTCTGGCTCTTTGTTCAATAGGGCATTGGTGTCGGGGATAGAACTAGGGCCTCCTAGGATACAAAACAAATGTCCAGGAGCTGTCTCTCCTATTGCCAAGAAAAGTTTTTACTAAACACCAACTGCAGAGGACATAACATTAAAAAGTTTATTTTTTAAAAGCCTGTTGATATTGAGGCATGTAAGACTAACCAAAATTCAGGGCCGGGCAGTGGCGCTGAAGGTAAGGTGCCTTGCGCTAACCTAGGACGGACCTCGGTTCAATCCCCCGGTTCCCCATATGGTCCCCCGTGCCTGCCAGGAGCGACTTCTGAGCGAATAGCCAGGAGTAACCCCTGAGCTCACCGGGTGTGGCCCAAAAACAAACAAACAAACAAAAAGACTAACCAAAATTCAAATTCCTACATAAATCAAATTCATTTTCAAGTAGAAATAATTTTAGTTAGTCTTAGTAAATAGGTTCATTTTAAACTGCTGCCATGACACATCCCACAAAGAACAAGAATAATCAATGCTGGCCGAGGATGTGGAGAGAAAGGAACACTTATTCACTGCTGTGGGAATGCCATCTAGTCTAGTCTTTATGGAAAACAATAAGGAGATTCCTCAAAAACTGGAAATTGAGCTCCCATATGATCCAACTATACCACTCCTAGGGATATACCCTATGAACACAAAAATACAATTCAAAAATCCCTTCCCACACCAATATTCATTGCAGCACTATTTAAAATAGCCAGACTCTGGAAACAGCCAAGATGCCCTTCAACAGATGAATGGTTAAAGAAACTTTGGTACATATATACAATGGAATATTATGCAGCCATCAGGAGAGATGAAGTCATAAAATTTTCCTATATATGAATGAACATGGAAACTATTATGCAGAGTGAAATAAGTCAGAAGGAGAGAGAGATGCAGAATATCTCACTCATTTGTGGATTTTAAGAAAAATAAAATACATTATTGTAATAATACCCAGAGATAATAGAGATGAGGGTCAGAAGGACTGGCTCACTATATGAAGTTCACCACAAAGAGCGGTGAGTGCAGTTAGAGAAATAACTACACTAACAGCTACCAAGACAACGTTAATGAGTGAGAGAAGTAAAATGCCTGTCTCAAATACAGGCAGATTGTGTGGAAGGAGAAAGAGGGGAATGTTGTACTGGTGAAAGGGGGTATTCTTTTTATGACTGAACCCCAACTACAACCCTGCTTGTAATCATGGTGTTTAAATAAAGATATTATAAAAATGTATACATTAAAATTAATAAAGGTATTCTATGTGAAGAAAAATAATATAAAAATAAACTGCTGCCATGAACTGTATTGTTGAACATTGGGTTTTAGTGACTCTAATATTCTTTTTTCTTCTTCTTTTTTTTAATATGGAATGTTTCATGAATTTGTGTGTGTGTCATCCTTGCGCAGGGGTCATGCTAATCTTTTCTGTATCATTCCAATTTTTAGTATATGTGCTGCGAAAGTGAGCACGAGTGACTCTGATATTCTGTAATGAATCCAACCTGGTCATGATTACTCTATGCTTAAAAAAAATAACATCAGGGATTTAAGGATTTTTTAGCTTCTTTTAGGAATAAAATTTGTGTATCATTTTCCCTTCTGACTTTAGAATGTACTGAGCTACTTTTCATCAATGCCTCTAATATGAAATAATTTAAGAATTATGGATGGGCTTAATTGTGTTCCCCAAATATATATGTCAAGGTCCTTAAACCCTGAGAATATGATTGTTCTAAAAGAAAGGTCCTCTAAGAAGTGACTGCATCAGTTGAAGGTACTAAGTAG
>PVKC010047399.1:0-11079 GCA_004027635.1 Crocidura indochinensis | reverse complement strand
TATTATTTATAATTGCAATGAGAATGTCAGAATAAAATTCACAGCAAGGTGGGTGATCCACACACTTTCAATTGAGTCATTGCTAATCTAGCAGACTTGACAAAGCTAAATTAGGATGGAGAGAGAGGAACCATTTGATACTTGAAAAAGTGAATGGCAGGGGCTGGTGAGATAGTACAGAGGTAGGGCATTCACCTTGCATGCAGCCAACCTGGGAGGGACCCAGTTCCATTCCTACCATCCCATATGGGCCCCAGCCTGCCAAGGGAGATTTCTAAGTACAGAGCCAGGAGAAACCCCTGAGCACTGCTGGGTGAGGTCCAACAATCAATCAATCAATAAAGTTTTTTTAAAAAAAAAGTGAACCAAAGTTGATTTCAACATTACAAATTCAAAAGGCTGTGGGTTTAGTAATCTCAACAACAGGGATGTGTATGGTTGGAAACCTATTCTGAAGGAGATTAGATTACAGATGAGTGATTTTGGTGAAAGTTCACATACTTCTCTGTGCGTCAGACTTTTGTTGACAGACAAAGGCATGGCTGTCTGCCTCTGAGGAAAATTGACTAGTTTAAGATAAAATACCTACAAATAGCCACATCTAGAAGTCGGCCAACAAAGCAAGGCTGCATTTCCAATCCCTCCACCAAAACTGGAAGAGAACAATAAAGAAACTATCAGACACTCACGTCTTTACAATATTACATATCAGTTAATATTTAATATTAATATAATATGATGGGTTCCAAAACAAGAATGAAACCAAAAGTCATTCACCTTTTGAAGTCTACAATAAGGGGGCCAGAGAGATAGCATAGCAGGTAAAGCACCCTGACAACCCATATAGTCCCCAAACACTACCAGAAATGATTCCTGAGAGCAGAAGCCTATAAAAGTAAGCCCTTGAGCAGAGCCAAGTGTGGCTCAAAACCCAAACCAAAGTCAACCACCAAACAAAAAAGAAGTCTCCAGTGAAAGATGTGCTAAAACAGGAAGTGAAGCTAGAAGGAACAAGTTGAAAGAGCATGAGAAGGTGTCAACAAAATCTATAGATTTGGGAATCTTGGAGTGATAGAAAATACTGCCTTTGTGTAACAAGAATAGTGAGCCAATATTTTTAAAGGGGCATTTAAAATTTTTTATTTTCTTTATTTTTTTATTGAGATTAAATGTGGATTATAAGTCTTTCACGGTTATATTTAAGGTGCATAGTGACAGCGAATTAGGACACTTCCCACCACCAGTGTTGACTCCCTCTGCCCCTGTTCCCACCATGCCCTTAGTCCCCTCGTTTGCTAGTGTAACAGGTCCCTTTTGTGTATAGCTTGTTGTAGTTTGGGTCTCTGGATTCTATTGTCATTGACTTTGGTTTGGGTATTTGTATTTGGGTATTGGTCTGATCAATTTTTTATAAGCCAAATTTTTGTTTGTTTGTTTGTTTTTGGGCCACACCTGGTGACACTCAGGGGTTACTCCTGGCTATGCACTCAGAAATTGCTCTGGCTTGGGGGGACCATATGGGATGCTGGGGATCGAACCTTGGTCTGTCCTGGGTCAGCTGAGTGCAAGGCAAACGCCCTACCACAGTGCCATTGCTCTGGCCCCTATAAGCCAATTTTTTTTTGTTTGTTTTTTGGGTCACACCCGGCAGTGCTCAGGGGTTACTCCTGGCTCCATGCTCAGAAATTGCTCCTGGCAGGCACGGGAGACCATATGGGGCACCGGGGTCGAACTGATGACCTTTTGCATGAAAGGCAAACGCTTTACCTCCATGCTATCTCCGGGCCCTAAGCCAATTTTTAAAAAGACTTTCAAAAATTAAAAACTTTATAATAGCAAAACATTTTAAAAATCCATGGAAAGTTTAGAATAGGATTGGAGTGGTAGTACAATAGGCAGGGCACGTGTCTTATATGTGACCTACCCAAGCTCAATCCTTGGCATCCAATATAGTTTTCCAAATCCCACCAGAAGTTATCCCTAAGCACAAATAAACCCTGAGTACTGCTGATCAAGTTCCAGAAATGAGAAAAAAATAAAAATAAATAAAGTTTAGACTATTACTGAAAAGAAGGCAAAATGACAATATTGAGATTAATGGATTTTGAATTAAATTCAGAAAGAAACCATTACAGGAGTGGATGATTTACAGAAGATTCAATCTCTGAATATTTAAAAGTCAGGGAGGAAAAAAAAGGGAAACATTTGCATTGCATTGTACTGTGTTGCATTTTTATCCCTCCTCCTTTCTTTCATTGTTTGTTGTTGATGTCATAAGAGCAACATCATATTTAGATGTGTTGCTAGGTGGGGAAGTTTGCATATTAGGTAATGGCAGTGATGACTGAACTTTGATTATTTGCTCATATACTCACCAGAGTTTGCACATATAACTCACCAAACATATATAATGCACATATACTCATCAAACATATATAATGTTTGCATATATACTCACCAAGGTTTTTCAGTTATGATGTTCATTGGGGATTGGATTCCTTGTAGTGGTGTTTGCAAATATCTGACTGGGGCTCAGTAAGAAATTACTATGAATTACAGATAACATAGATACCAGGAGCATGTTTAGTGCACATGAGACTTTAGGGTTTGAACTCATGATCTGGAGAGCATGCACCAAATTCTCTTGCGATTCTTTTGGTCCAATGGTGGAAATCATTTTTGTTTGATGTTCTGAGACTCTGAGTGACTCTGAGGTGGCTCATGGGTCCTACCAAGTTACTCTCAGTCTACTAGGCCAACAATTCAATGCCCTGGCCCAAGGAATTGGTTTCTCAGTGCCTGCAGCATAGGGGTATTATCCAGGTCACCCAAGTATTTCTCAGAGGTTTTCAGGGCTAAACTTTGTGATGTTATAAAAAACCATGAGATGCCTGTAGTAGAATCCATCTTGGGCACATGTGAATCATGCACCGCAACTATTGTACAGTATCTTGGTCGCCCTGGGAATTTTTTTGTTTCTGAACCATACCCAGTGATGCCCAGGGCAAACTCATGGCTTTCTTTGCACATAGAAATCAATCCTGGGGACTATATGAGATGCAGGAATTGAATTGAAGTTAGGTCAGCACTTACAAGGAGAACTATCATTCTGATTCCTCGGTGGGCAAATAAAGATAAATAATAAAGATAGACCCAAGAGATAGAGCAATAAGTAAAACACTTGCCTTGCATGTTCCTGACCTGGGCTTAAGATCCTAAACCCTTCAGGGGTGATTCCTGAGTGCAGAGCTGGAAGTCAGCTCTGAGAACTGCTTGGTGTCTACAAACCAAAAAAAAAAAAAAAAAAAGGAAAGGAAAAACAGGGGCCAGAGTACAGAGAGTAGGTACTTGCCTTGTAGACACAGCTGACCCAGGTTTGATCTCTGGTATTCCATATGGTCACCTGAACCTGCCAGGAATAATTTCTGAGTGCAGAGCCAGGAGTAACCCCTGAGTGCCACAGGATGTGGCCCAGAAACCAAAAATAAAAAAGAAGACAAAGGAAGAGAAAAATTATTTAAAAAAAATCCTTCTCATAACCCAAACACTTTGTTTTCAGATGAAAGTAAGTTTCATATTAAAATTAAAATGTTCAGATTAGAATTCCCAATACAGTGTCTCATTCCCCAAAACAGCACACAGACCAAATTACTGTGTTTCAAAACCAAATCAGAAGATTTTTCCCAGGCATAGACCCAGTCAAAAGATAGAGATCAAAATCAGACTTTTTAACTGAAAAACAGGAAAGGAATTATACACAAAGATTAAATGTCTCAACATTCTAAAGACAGATGTTTCTATAGCCAAGAAGTTGGTGTCCAAATATATGACTTCAATCAAACCTGAAGGTAGAATAAAGGGCTCCCAGGCCTCACAGAAAGGCTGTCTGGCACTCTCTCTTCACAAGGCCCTCAATTTGGGGAGTGGAGACGGTTTACTGCTTGTCTCTGGAAACTGATTTGTTCAGGAATGGCTTACAAAGAAAGCTGCTATCTGGAAGACAGAACTGAACTGTGAAGCATAAAGCTGTCAAAGCGTTAGGAAAACATCGATTATCAGAACTTTTAGGGGTGTGCTATAGCTTGTAGAGTTTCTACCATAGTTTCTGCCAAGCCCAAAGGCTAAATATTCTATAGTACAAATACAGTCTCACAGAAAACTCTACCCCATAGTCACAAAAGCCCATCCAATCAGACCCTTCTCTTGTTTTTCTGTATAATGCAAAGTAGGGTTTCCAGTGACATTCACGAGTGTACAGGGTGTTTTGTGGTGAGGATAAGTGAGGAAGTAGAGATGGTTATGGAGACTCGTGAAGAGGGAAATGATTTCAGGAGTTGAAAGAGCATGATTAGATCAGCAAGCATGAGACATGCTCATGCGCAAACCACAACCAATGCTAGGAGATTCGATTTGCTGATGCTGATGTTTGTGTAGGCTTGGCAACACAACTGTGCCAAGGCTGGGTCTGCAGCCATTCATTGCACACTCTGGGCCAACAGTGCAGCCAAGCTTTGGACCTGCCTACTTCCATTCTCTCTGCTATTCTCCATTCACCATGAAGATAACACTGAGATCTTTTTCACCACTTCAACCTGACCAGAAGTTACCACTCACCAGTTTTCCACATGCTGTCCTCATGCCTTTCTATGGACTCTGAAACATGAAGCCAGACCAGCTCCTGTATAGGGCCTCTCACCACTAATTCTTTATTTATTTAATGATTTTATTGAAACCAATATGAATTACAAGTCTTTCCCAGTTATATTTAAGGTACATGATGACAGTGAATTAGGGCAATTCCCCACCACCAGTGTTGACCTCCCTTCACCCCCGTTTCCAGCATGCATCCCATATGTCCCCCCTTTGCCCCTTGAACTGCTAGTATAACCAGTCCCCTTCCTTTGTATATGACTTGTAGATCTTGATTCTGTTGCCATTGATTTTGAGTTTGGCATTTAGGCCTGATCATTATTTATTTCCACTCAATGTTCATGTGACTGTTGGCTCCTGGTACCATCTACTTTTTTTCCCTGAATTTATAAGGAATAAAAAATATTTCAGGTTCTATGGTTCTGTCTACTTCTAATGGACTCCTGTGTCTAAACTGTTTGCTATCAGCACTCTGTACAGTGGGGTATGAGTATTAAACAAGACCCCCAAGTTATTTGTGGAAGAGCTTCTGTTGCTCTTCCTGGTAGAACTGGTAGATGTGCCTCTCCCCACAAACTTATTCAAGAGATTCCATCTTATGTAGGTACTACCAGGACCAGAGATGTCAGGGGTCTGCAATATTTCAAGCCTTCTCTGGCCCATAGTCCTTCATGACCTTTCTGAGTCACAAAGGGACTTGGGTTGTTAGGCTCAACTTGAGGTAATGGGCAAAGGCTCCAGTGAAAGGTAAAGTCTGTCCACCTTGTCCAATTAAAGAAACTGAAACCCACTGAAGTTAAGTGCTTGTATCTCCTTGACTCACTTGCCAGAACATTAAGCTCTCACTTGAATCTCAGGGCAATATCATTGCACAGCTTTGCCTCTGAGAAGACAGGTGGGACATTGGTGTCATAGAAAAGGCAGCACTTTATACCTCTTTTTCTCTTCTCATCATGTGTGTGTATGTGTGTGTGTGTGTGTGTGAGGTGTTTGTGGGGAGATGCCCCCAAAAGAGCTTCAGAAAACAGGAATGACTCCTGATAATACTTGCTTACCCAGCCAAGTGGGTTAACTTGAGGACCCAGTGACACTTTGATGCTCAGGCCCAGAGGAACTGAAGGCTGCCAGGGCTGAAATCAGCAATGGTCAGGGACTCATGCAGTGCCAGGGATCAAACTCAGACCTTGTGCATGCAAGGCAGGCACTCTGGTGACTCTTTAAACTCTCTCCCTAGCTCCTTGCGATTAGTAGAAGATATGGGGCAAGGAGGAACTTATGGAGGACTGTGAGGTTAGGTTGACTTTAGAGTGAAAAGAGAGAAAAGCAGGGCAGTTGCAAATGGGGCAGAAAGTAGGCAGGATCTTGTCCCCACTGCCACTGCCACCTATCCCATACACTTGAACATCACTGCTAGCTGGAGACAGACAGGATGTGAGTCCAACTTATCTTGCACACAGATGATCCAGATTCAATCTCCACATCCCATCTAGTCCCTGATCCCTCCAGGAGTAATTCCTGAGTGCAAAGCCAGGAGAAAGCCCTGAGTATTGCCAGATGTTGCCCTAAAACAAAAATAAACAAACAAAAAATATATTGAGGCCTTCAGCCAAACTCTCCCTGGTATAAACAGTGGAAGGGACGATTTCACTGTTGGAAATCTGGGTGAAAAGATCAGCTGAGAATTGTCCTTCAACTCTGTGATCTGAAACTAAACATGGCCAAAAGTTTGAGGATCTGGCTAACCTAGAAGAATGTTGGCAGTAGCCATGGGTGCCATAGTGGAACTGAGATGGGAACCTACCCCCAGGTGCACAAAACCTCACAATAGAGCCTGTATATTCAATAACTAAAGGCAGCTGTGGCAGCAATATTCTGGACACTGTCCCTGGTTGGTGATTCTTGTTTCCTCCTGCACTTTCCTTTTAATCTCATTTAATATTAATAAAGGCCCAGGGAGAGAGCACAAGTGTGGGACACAAGCTTAGCATATTTGTACAAATTTGATTCTTAGCACTGCATGCCCCCAGTACTGTTAGAATTGGCCTTCAGCCCTAGAAACTGCCAAAGATGATCCTATGAGAAACTAAAATGCAAGCCAGGTATTACCCCCCAAAAAAACATATAAAATAGGTTTGTTAATGGTAATTTTGTGTTTGTAGCCATCATCCATTGAAAGTCCTACAAATTTCTGGTCTTAAAGATGGGTAGATATTATAGAAAATGTTCTCAGGAGCTGGTAAGATAGTCCAGTGAGAATGATGCTTGCATTGCATACAGCTGATCCAAATTCGATTCATAGAGCCCAGGCAGGAGTGATTCAGAGCACAGAGCTAGAAGTAATCTCGAGCACTGCCAGGTGTGGCCCAAGAACAACAACAACAACAACAACAACAACAACAACAACAATAAACCACAAAGTTATGTCAGAATAGCAGGAAATATAGAAAAAAATTATTCAGCAAAAAATAAAGCCTATTACAATCAAAATATTTAACCCCCCTTTTCATAAACCCAGTAAAATATTTTGAGATATAAAGAAAAATAGTTTGCCAGAGAGATAGTACAGCTGATAGGGCATTTGCCTTGCACATGGCTGACTCACATTCAATCCTGGCATTCCCTATGATCCCCTAGGCACTGCCAAGGGTGATTCTTGAGTGCAGAGCCAGGAATAATTCCTGAGCATCATTTGGGTATGGTCCAAGACACCATCCCCCAAAAAATTAGAAATGAAAGAAATATAGTAAGGGAACAACAAAGGACCGAAGACATTAGTGGAGATTTGGTCTAGAGAATTGAGCTCATCTGGGAGGGCAAATAGATGCAATAAGCCCTTGATGTTGGGAAGATGCTGGAAACATCTGCTGTTGGGAAGGGGGCTCCCAGGTGAGGGGTGTGGTGCGGAATGATACATGTATGAAGAGTATAATTTACAATATTATAAATCTCAGTGCCTCAATAAAAATGGCAAAGAAAAAAGTCTTACACATCAGCTTTAATAAAAACAATTTATTTTGTTTTGGGGCCACACCTAGTGATGCTCAGAGGTTACTACTGGCTTTGTACTAAAACATTACTCCTAGAGATACTCAGGAGACCATTTGGGATGTCGTGAATCAAGCTCACGGATGCCACAAAAAAAGCATATGCCCTACCTTCTATATTACTGCTTCTATCCTATAAAAATGGTTGGTTTTAATGTCTAATTTGTGTTTGCTTGGGGGGAAATACCTGGCAGTATGTAGAGGCTATTCTTCACTCTCTTTCGGGGGTGCCAGGAACCATCAAAATAGAGTCAATCTCATGCAATATAAGCACTTTACTATCCTCTAGACACTACATGTCTTTTCTTTTTTTGAAGGTGGAGGGCACACCTAATGATGCTCAGGGATTTAGTCCTGGCTCCATACTCCAAAATCACTTCTGGCATGCTTGGAAAGCCATATGGGATACTGAGGATCAAATCTGGACCAGCTACATGCTTAAAAAAAGCACCCTACCAGCTGTACTATCATTGGATCTATAAAATAGTTCAGGGGTTAAAGCATTTGTTTCACAGGCAGCCATCACCTGGTTTGATCCCCAGAACTACATATAATCCCCTGGACATTGCTACCAGTGGTCCATAAGCACAAGCCAAGAACACAGGCATGACCAGGTACAGCTCAAACATCTAACTGTCAGTTGGCTCTTAGGAGGTCAACTTTGGAGAGAGGATCCCAGGGCTGGTGAGTGCAAATGGGAAGAGCTTCTGGCACCTTCCCCTTAGCAGCCTCCCAGTAGAAGATGAAGAAGGGGAAGTAAAAGATTTCTGTGTCAGCTTTGTTCTCCAAATCACAATCCTTCTTGATATTATCACTCCAAGCAGTGGATTTGCAAACTAAAGCAAAGATGATTTGGGACTATCATCAGCAAACAGAGAACCACAAAAATGCCTTCCTGACCCAGGTCTACTAGACTAAGATGCCAAGACACCCCCAAAATGCCAGTGCAAAGAGCCTGTCTTCTTGTTATTTTAGTTTGGTTTGTTGACTACAACCAGAGGTACTCAAGAGTTATTCCTGGCTACAAACTCAAGACATTACTCCTGACAGGTTTGGGGGACCATATGGGATGCCAGGGATCAAATCCCGGTCAGCTGCATGCAAGGCAAAAGCCCTACCCACCCACTATGCTATTATCCTGGATCAGGCCTGCTTTTTGTTAAGGGAGTGAACCCCTGGGATTTAGAGCTTGGGTTGTAGCTCTGTCATTAACTATCACTCATCTTCAACTCCTCCAATCAGTGTGACCCAGAAATCCCAAGAAGAGTTCCATGTTCCTTGAGAAGGGGATCCAGAACAGTCTGGCAGAGTATGAGTTGTAATAGATGCTAGTAAGAACACCCTCTCTGGGAATACAGAAGAAACTATGGCTTAAGCTGGAGGGTGGGCAGGACTAACACAGGCCAGGACATTGATGCCCACATGACTAGACCCTCTTTCCCAATGTTAGTGACAGAGAAAACTCAGGAATGCAGATGCAGCCACCACCAGGGCTCTGATGAGGCCAATCACAGCAGGTAATGGGGTGCAGAGCTGATACCTATAGTCTGCCATTGTTGAGAACAGAGAGAAGAAGCTGAGGGATTAAAGGTAGGAAGAGTGTTTTCATGGAAAATGGATTGCCACTTAGAACCCAGTATCAGAAACAAAACTGTGACCCCTCCTAGTGTCATATAACTTTTGGGGAAGGTTACACCCAGTGGCACTCAGGAGTTACTCCTGGCTGTGCATTCATAAATCATTCCTGGCTCAGGGGACCCCATGGGACTCCAGGGATTGAACCAAGGTCCGTCCTGGGTCAGCCTCATGCAAGGCAAACACTCTACCACTGTGCTAGTGCTCCGGCCCATAGTGTCATGTAACTTTTTTAGAAGGCAAGAATGGGGAGTGTTTTGGGGTGACTCACAAAACAGACAGAAGCCATGTGGCTCTTTGTGGTGTTTTTTCAGCCAAGTGGGCTAATGCAAGACTGGCAGATACACTGCTGTTCAGAACCTAGGGTGCTGGGGATCCTCCAAAAGATCAAGAGGAGTACTCTCTTGAAGGTACTCCAGGGACTCTCGCAGGAAAACATCTTGAGGTGCTTGTGGGTAGCATATGCAGAGCTAGGTCCAAACTGGAGTTGACTATGTGCAAAGAAAATGTCTTACCTTGTACTCTCTCTCCAGCTTTTAACATAGATTTTTTTTTAAGGGTGGAATTTGCAAGGTAGAGCAATAGTACAGTGGGTAAGCACTTGCCTTGCATGCTGCTGACTTGGGTTCAATCTCAGGTACTCCATATAGTCCCCATGTTTGCTAGGAGTTATCCTTGATCATTAAGTCAAGACTAAGTTCTGAGAACTGCCGGGTGTGGCACCCCTCAAAAGAAAAGGAGAATTTTAAAATAGATTTCTGTGTAAGTTATAATCAATGATATTTTATTAGCATAGCTATTTTCTACACTTGGTATTGTTCAAAAAATTCTCCAGAGAAAAAAAGGTCACATGTGGAAGAAGTTTAAAAAAGCCTGATCCAGAACAAAGACTGACCACACAACCCCACCTGTTTATGAATAGCTAGCAAATAAAAATAAAATTTACATTTTGTGGTTGAGAAACGAAGAACAAAGTTTCATGATACATGAAAAATATGTGAAATTCAAATTCATGTCCATAAATAGTTTTATTGCTGTGTCACTAGTCATTGCAGTTTTATGAATTTAGCTAACAGACATTTTCATGATGGTAGGAGGGAACTGGGGCCCACCAGATGGTGCTGAATATCACTCAGAAGTGATGGGAGCCATGCAGTACCACAGACTAAACCTTTGGCTCCTTCATACAAAACATGTGTTCCAGACCATGAACTAGACCCCAAACTTTGCAAATTTTTTAAAGATTTTATTGACTTTTTTTTTATTAGTAATAGAATCAGGTATAGAACCCATGGCCTCACACATGCAGGGCAAATGCTCTACTACAAATTCCTCTTGAGCACTGCCTGCTCATGACAAGTAGTTATGAAAGAGAAGGAAGGCCCAGACTAGGCAATTACCAGGGTTTTTTTTGGGGGGGGGTGTCTTTTTCTGAAAAATATTGATGACCCCTAAACTAGGAAAATAATCCCGATATGTGAATGCACGCTGGGAACAGGGTTGGAGGCATGACAACATTGGTGGTGGGAATGCCCCTGATTCAATGTCACTATGGACCTAAAATAGTACTATGAAAGATTTGTAATCTACTTTGGTCAAAATAAAAATGATCTTTAAAAAATCCCAAGTATGACACCTGGAAGCAATCCTCTACCAGGAAAGGCCCTACCGCTGCTCTGACATTGATCTACTCACAAGAGACTTCCCTTAACACTGAGAAGACCTAAGAACATCAACGACCTGCATACTG